>JAOVVI020005849.1:4299-16109 GCA_028571085.2 Nepenthes alata
CAGGTTGACCCATTATGGATGCTTATCTAATCTACTTAACCTAACATCTCTCACTAGCACGTAAATGGTTCTCATTGCAAATATTTTTTTTATTTTTCACATTGGCAAATAAATTGTACAATTAATGATTAGATCAGCATTGTGAGAGCTATAAATTATATATATGTTAGGAATACATAACAGCTCAACCTATATAAATGATATCGTAAAGTTTGTATCTTATAATATTTTAAATTTTTTTTACTATATCAGTTACAACATCTCTAATTCCTTTAAAGTTTACATACATACATATAACATACCTATTTGACTTTTTCCTCTATATGTATTTACAATTGTGTCATTACTCTAAAACAAATGGTATAATTTATTGACCCGTGAATACTAATAAAGATATATAAAATAAAAATATTATTTTCCTACTTGAATCATTTAATTTCATATCAAGTGCTTTTTGAAACATGTCTCATAAGATTGAATATCTTTTAATGATAAGTAACGTGCTAAAATAATAAGCTTTAAACTAAATTTTTTTAAAAAAGTCAAAAGTCATTAAGCATACAAACTGAGGTGATCACAACCTCTAAAATCTCACAGTAAGTAGGAATTTATTTATTTACTTTTCTTACTGATTGAATTTTTACACATAGGGTATGAATCATGCACTAACTCTTTTCAAAAGAGTATACATCATAGATTTACATTACAACATATAAATCTCTGTTCAGATACTCCCAGTGTCCAACTTAAGTTTTTCAATATCCCCTACATGCTCAAATATCAATTAAGAACTCACACTTAGTTTAAAAAAATGACTAAATGAATGATTGGGATATTCATCTCAACCATATTTATTATGACTGTATTAATAATCTCATCTTGATTTGCTATCAATATGATATTTATTTTAAAATTAATATTACCTACTATAAAATTATTCTCTCTTTAAAAATGGCTCATCTTTATATACTTTCAAGTATTAGAAATGACTATCCATACGAGAAGACCAATCTTAAAACTACATGACATATTTTTTAATATGTTTCCAATACACATTAAATATATGTATATTTTATCATACTATTATAATAATAGGCATAATAAATATTATACTAATACAGACAGCATCAATATTAGAATATAATGTACATAGCATTGATGAATAAAATTATAATGAACAAAGTACTAGTTCATCACACATGCTTCAATACACAGAACTTCAAGCATTAAGCATATTCAAGAAGCATTTCAAACATAGCAGCCTTAAAGAGATTAACAATTATTTCAAACGTAAATATAAATATAATTTCATAAGTAATATTGTATTCAACATTTATATATTGGGTTTAATTGTTACATTTGGGATTATTTTAATAAAAAATACTAGCCAAAAAATCACAATAAGGTATCATCCTATATTATTACTGAAATTCGCAAATTTAATAATAACATGCATAATAAAATAATCTTTCATACTACAATTAAAAAAAATGTTTATTTTTTCCTACAAGCATGTTGAAATTTAGTTTGCTAATATTAAAGGTTAAAAAAGACCTTCAAAACATAAGCACACTAAATGTTTTATGCCTTTCAACAACAAGATCTATAGGTTTCCCCATGTAGATTTCATCCTTTGGTTATCTACTTAAAAAAATAATCAAATTTTCAATAAATATATATATACTACGATTGATGAAATGGGATAAAAAATGCAAACCTAATGACTAGTGCAAAAAAATTTTCTTCAATATATTATTTGAGACAAGTTTTAGACTTACTAATATATTATTTGATTCGTAACATATTTAGAAATTTCTCTTATATCATAATACGTTATAGTTTCATATTTTACTAAGTTCATCTAAGAAAACGATACAGAATATTTCAAATAATACTCTTACATTATTTCAGAATTCTAGCAAAATAAATTTATTAGATGACTTATTACATATATTCATATGAATAATATAGGAAATTTCTCTTATATCTCCATAGAATTATATGACATAATTATATAGTCTCCAAATATATGGTGGTTCACCATTGTAAATTTTAATCTTTTAATGAGAAAACATTCTTTAAAGAAATGATATCATGTGATTCAATTTCATATTATTTTTATTTATTTATTCTCAGAAGAATATTATACTTTTTAAAATATTTAAATTATTTAATAAAAATACATAACCTTTATTTAGGATCTTAAAAATCTTTACAAATGATTAGTATTATAAACACAAGTAGTAGACCTGTAGGCCTAACAAGGTTTAAACCAATTATATTATATTATATTGCTGGTTTAAAGTACATAATGTGTGAAAGTTAGCTAAAACCATCATTGACTTAATTATTCAAAAAATTTTATTTTCTTGGCAACCCTACTTTGCTATGAGAAACAGAGCATTATCTGATAATCCAGTTTTGTTACAAAGTTCCTCAAACAAGGATACATATTCACGTCTTCTATCTAACATCAATATCAAAATAATTTATTAAATCATGTCTCAAAATCATACAAATAGTATATGAAGAAACATTTAAAGTGTTTTGATTTTAATACAAAAAACATGAATAGCACAATAATGTAATGATTTATGAGGCCTCATGCCTCACTGTCAATATTATTACATTACATGTATCTAGTGGACTAAATGTAATGGCTGCATGGCTTTGGTCATATTACAAATAATTTTCTCTTAATTTTTTCATCTAAAAAATACATGTTCTAAATTTAATATCTAATACAGTAAATTTATCCTCTTAATAAAATGATCATATCATCTAATACCATAATCACACCAAATTATTACAATAATTCAAACAAAATATGAACTTAGAAGAGCAATCATGAATATTTAGTTCAACAAACTTTTAAAGAATACAAAAAATTATATATATAAAATATTCAGACACTAAAATATTACTTTTAATTCAACTCTAGAGTTGAAATCACATCATCCTAAGAGGGACTTGATGGTATATAAGATATTCCACTATGTTTTTAGCAATAAAATTTTTGAATTTTGAATCTATAATCTTGAATACGATAGATTCATCAAAACTATTGCATTAGAAACATAAACACCAAATGTTACCATGACTCAAAATACTCACGAGGAAGATGACCTAACTTTTCACAATGAAAACATTTTATCCTCACTTTAATTTCAAACTCTTTTAATCGTGTTCTTATTATGGTTACAATAGTTCTTTTTAAATTCATTAATAGATTCCTTTTGGTTTTGTTTTCAATTTGAACCAAGTGTTTGAATATCTTTGTAACATGAAACTAGCAATAAAAATCTCTTTTGAATGTTTTGACACACTAAGCTACCCAGCCACTAACTCAACAAGTTGAACAATATCATAAAAGAAAACTTTTATATTTTCATTGAGTCGAGTTTATATAGAAAAGCTACCACTTATCAAATTAAAAACTGATAATAGTTTCAACTTACTACATATCAATAAGAGCATAGCAAATTGACTAGAAATCCTAATCATAATAGATATTTATTTTAGATTCTGTGACAGAATATTTAGAATACATTTTTAAGTAACACACTTATTATTATAATAGAATCACAATTTTTTCTTTTAAAGAAATTCATATATCATTCGTAGTTAGATATCGTTGATATTTTTTAGTAAAATTATTTACCATCAAATTTATCTTACTAACAAGAGTT
The DNA here is from genome assembly GCA_028571085.2 of Nepenthes alata. NCBI lineage: Eukaryota > Viridiplantae > Streptophyta > Magnoliopsida > Caryophyllales > Nepenthaceae > Nepenthes > Nepenthes alata. The sequence goes on from JAOVVI020005849.1 coordinate 7,989, forward strand.
ATAAAATCTAAATATTTTCAGCTAGACAAGTCTCATAGCCTCATCTCTATTGAGCAGTATAATCCATACTAGAATTACGTATGACTACCTAATGACTTCTACTATCTCATGTTTATAAATAACATAATATATCTAAGGCAACAAATACTAAAATTTCTAACATACAAATATATCATTATATCTTGAAGAATAGTGATGATATGATGAAAGGGTATGGTATATCATCAAAAAGATCATAAAATAATAAAGCATATATGCCCAATAAAAAACACTTTAATTTTATAACAATGTAAATTAAATTAATAACAATTTAACATAAGGTACAAAATTAAAAATTTAATAGGTTCTCAATCATTATCCAAAAATCAAATATCTAATCAAAATCTATTTGATTTTATTGTATAAAATCTTGTTCTAATAACAAACTATAAAATTCCTATAAAACATACATATTTTAACTACATAAGAATACTTATATCAAAGATGCACCTTGAAACCTCCCACCCAAAACAAGCATCCTAAGCAAACTAAATTTGGGCATGCTTACAGGAAAAATGAACATTGGGGTATGATGCATATATTCAGACCACAATATATATTCATATATATATATAGAGAGAGAGAGAGAGAGAGAGCTTGATTCATATAATACAGCTATAATCAAATAGCTATCATGTAAAAAAAATATTATGCTATGCCGAGAAATATAAATGATCGAATACTCATTATATATCTGAATAACTATTTAAAATAGTAATTGTTGTCAGAAAATAACATACTATTAATAATTACACTTTAGTATAAATATTCAAATAATATACACTAAAATATGAAACATGAAAAATTCTAAGTTTTACTATTAGACTCATGTTTTTCTGATATATATGTAATTTTTTTTTAATTTTCAAATGTTAATGAGAAAAAAATTATTTTTCTGAAAATATTTATATATTTAAGAGAGAGAGAGAGAGAGAGAGTAAACGTAGTAAAAGCACTCTAATGCTCTCAATGAAAAATAACCCTTTTCAAAATAAGACGTGAGAACCATAGAAAAATTTTAAAAAATTTTCTATAAATTTTAAATATTTTTATAAAAAAATAATTATTATTTATTTTACGTATTGAAAATTTCTATTTCAACACACATAAAATAACACCACATATTTCAGATCATGTGGCACCAAATACTGACAAAAAAGCCACCTGAAGCGGCCGCACGTGCCTCCTGCATGTATAGACGTCGCCCAAGCTGGCTGCTGAAGCAATAAACTAGCAACATGTCCTAGCAGTGGCGCGTTCAAAGGCGTGAAAACGAATTATTCAAACTCTGTGTTTTGATTCTTTTTCGCACAAAACGCAGCACTTTTAAAAATTCATAACTTTCTATCCACATATCCAAAAATCATGAATAAAGTAATGATGGCAAGATTATAGGAAGCATTACAAAACCGTGGAAAAATCATTCTCGAAAAAAAATTATGCAGGAAAATATATTTTTTTAAAAAATTTGAATTAGGGTTTTATTTTTCTCTCACTTCATAAGGAGTTATGAAACCAAATTTTATAAAATTAATCTACTTCCTAAAAACTTCATAGCTGTAAATTTTCATGGCCTAAAAATATGCGTACAAAAAATTACCATTAACAAGCTATAAATTATAAAATAATAAAAAATACGTCCAAAAATAACAAAAAAGGCTCTAATATCAATATTAAAAAAACCATAAAACATGCCTAAATTAAAAATATGAAAAAAGAAAATATACTGTAGAATATATGAAAAAATTTAAGATATTATTTGAATCACTGGCTTTATTTTTTTTAAAAATAAACTTTTAATAAAAATATAATTATAAAAGAATGACACTCACTTTTCATGGTCCAAGTGTCAGAAATTTAGATAAATTTTATAATTTTTTTCTCTCCCTATCTTTTTATTCTTTTATTATTTTGATTTTATTTTTATTTTTTTTAAAATAATAACAATCTTTAAGACACGAGGATAAAGATAGAGGTTATTATAATATAATATATCGATTATCTCTTTAATAATCTTTTGGCCATATTTAGATTGGATCGGCCTATCATGAGCGTCCGTCCACTCTGCTTAATCGAACAAGAGGAAGGCAATTTCTGTTTTCGTTATGTTCCATCGATATTTAGTAAGGCCATTTACAATTTACGTTAACCTAATTTTGTTCTTGTCATGCATGCTACTACTTAATTAATAAGTAATAAGGCCACATAAGAACTAATTTAAAATCAATATTGGTACTAATCTAGTTTCAGAAAGATTAATTACTACTAGCATATAAAAGTTAATTTCTGCTTATTTCAATTAGGAAGATCTTCACATGAATTCAATTTATCTGTAAAATATCTTATGCTTTTAGCGGAGTATATTTCTTATAAAAATAGAACATATCCGTCTTTCAATCTCAACCGTTCATTAGACTAGACGGTTATAATTTAATTATTTTTTAAAAAATTAAAAATTAGTTATTTAAAATTATTAAATCACAATAATATATAAACCGTTAATATTTGACAATAAAAGGATTTATCTCTATAAAAGATACTGCTCGTTTATTCAGCTTTCTTATAATAACTCCATATGGATTAATATTTTTTTTTTGATTTCTTGGTCGGTGATAGAAAATTCAGAGCCAACCAAATAAAACAACATGAACATGCATGAGCACGTAAATCATTACTACGACGATATATGTAATGAATTAACATCTATTATAAAAATCAATGGACGAAAACTGCTTTACTTATTGGCCCACGTTGGATGTTGGCTAGGTAACGTAGTATATGATTTTTTTATAAAAGCATATAATAAAGTATTAAAGTTGTGTGAATTTTTTTTTTTAAATAACAAACATATGAACATAAGTTTTATTATTTTAGAAAGAGAATATAAGAGGCTGTTGAAGCCATCAAAATTCTCATGGAAATGTTAGTCACTAATCCTAAAACAAGATATCATATTTACATCTGCATTAGATTACTTGGATGATCGTTACACGGTCTACCAGTAAATATGAGGTAGCTCACAGCTTACTTACGGCTAACAAATAATATTCTCTCCAAACCTATACAATAAGCGACAAGTTCACGATCAACTTATTGTTAGCAAATAATGTGGCTTAAACAACCACTAAAGCAGAATAATGAATCGAGTTTATACCTCTCGCCATTTGCGTACTCAGTTTTCGGGATATGAGATACGATTCGGCTTTGAGCTTCTGGACACTTCTTCCTCCTTTAAATGGTGTAATGCTTGAGTTGGGTTCCAGGGATAAAGCCAGAACACTCAATTTATAAGCAAAACCATCAAATGCTACACACGCGTGTTACGTATTCAAATCGATCGAGAATTGATTTGTCAATGAATGTGAGAGTTATCAACACTAAATGGACCACTAATATTTTAACAATTAGTTGTATTAAACGGTAGAAGAAGACAAACGAATCGAGGAAGACGAAGAGAAACTGCAATCGGCTCGAAAACGGCTCAAAGAAATCGGCTCGGCTCAGCTCTCCGGCTTGGCTCGGCTTAGTGGGCTAATTGGGCTGAAGCTTATACTTATGAGATACTTTTACAGCTAAAAATTATCAAAGTTTATACCGTAAATCAATCAAATCAAATCTTCAAATAGATTGTTCATAGAATAGGAATACGAGTCACACTTAACATAAACAGACCATTATGAACAATCATAACATGATAAAATAATTTATATACCCAAATATTTTATATTGTTTAACCTAATACGTGACATACATTATAGTGGAGGAGGAACCTATTGCCTATCTCGTTGACTAAGTGGCAGTGTCCAATAAACGCACACAAACACAAGGAGAGAGGAGCCATTTTATTTCCTTATGTGGATCTAACGAATGAAAGGCCATTACCTTATCTTATCCACGTCAAAAGTCGTCAATGTTGTGCAATTCTGTAAAGAAAAAGCAGTTTTAGAGTTACGGGAATATAATATGAAGGATAATCTGGTAGAATAGTGATGAATTTTAATTGTAACGTTGTAATGGAGCAGTATGATGCATAGGATCCGCACCAGCTTAAGGTACTTTATAATTAAATAGTAATAATAAGACTGTCGTTACCATCTGTTAATTAGTCAGTGGCGGCACTCACGGGGCTGTGCGCTGATTCTCAAATGTTTGCCTGCCATCTGTTACAAGTACGGCTCTAAGGGGGTGGAATTGTCACTGGGAGATACTTTTGACTGGATTATTCTGAAGGGTGACACGAAATCTATGGAGTATTAACATCTGACCGTCATGGCCAAAAAGTGACCAATGATTTCCGATAACGATTTCGGTACTATTTTTTACATAAAAATGGCATCAATAATTTTCAATATTTTATTATCAATTCTATTATAAAACCGTCTAAAAAATATTATTTCAAAGGAACAGATAACCTACACTGAAATACGATAACAACATCCCGTTATTATCAGCCAAACAACAAGCAGAAATCTTAATTATCTAGTTGAGCGGGGTTGTTCCACTTGACTTCCTCTCATCAGCACCCTTTTTCTACTGATCGTCGCGAGCACAAATGAGCATGACCCTCATGCTTCGTATAAGATATTCAGAGAGTCACTTCCCGTTATATTGGGGTTCAACCCGGTTATACATAACCTGACATAGTGGAATAAAACTCAAACCATCCCATTAACCGTCAGCCACCAAACTTGTGAGTATAAAAAATACAATAATACACAATATTTTTAACGTGAAAAATTCTTTTCAACTAAAAAAAATTATAATACAAACTCCGAATAAATCAATTATAAAAGTGTCGGCTACAAGAACCCCGTTTGAAATATCTTCACTACAATTTCGAGTGAATAATTGTTAAATACAAATCCCTCGACATACCCAATAACTCACAAGATAAATATAACGACAAATAAGAGTAATCAAATGAAAATACACTTCTAGAAATCACATTCAGAATGACGTACTTGACCTTGGAGAAGAATCAAACTCAAATCGAATCTCAACCGGATGTCAAACATCTTCCTTTTCTATCTTATTCTTTCATCTCTTTGTTCGGCACTACTTGTGTAAGAATGCTTCTAGAATAATCCTAAAATCGCGTTTGCGAAATTTTATAACCTAGGCTGAGCTCGAGCACCTGGAAGGTGCACCTTGAGCGTGGATGTGTCGGCGGTAAATTGGAATCTACGCTCGAGCTTCACTTGAGCAAGCCATGAGCACGGACTGTCTTTGGACTGATCACTGCACGCGCGAGCACTCCGATTCTCACATAAATATCGCACGATCTTTCGATAACAATCTGTTTGTTGCGGCATCCATAAGGAAGTAACTAAAACTCAATATAATTAGCTAAAAAACTACTAGTAAAATTTCTAAAAAACTGATTTAATTAACCGCGGGGGGGGGGGGGATTGCTTTATTTTCAGGATCCAGCCAGAAGCATAGATGCCAGGTATGCAGGAAGCAGTTGAGACATCTCTCTCCTCTAATACTTGTCCGTCCCTGTGTTCAAGTGAAAATAATAAGTATTCAGTCACCCGAACATAGTGCTATCTTCTCAAGCCAAGCAACACTCTCTCCCGAGTAGATTGGTTTCACAGCATCAATGGCGCACAACACTTAAATCTGTCTGAATGGTTACTCATCCCATTTGTAGATACACATCTTCACATCCTCAATGATGCAAAATTAAGGCTACACCAGTGACGTATCAAAATTTTTTGTCACTGTACTAAATAGCTAGTCTAGTACACGACACTCTTGCTATATACGGGGTTCAAAGAAGAATTAGATTACTTTAAATTTATTGTTTGTAAAGTACTTTTAATATGTAATAAATAATTTATATTACTTGAATCTATGACCATCAGATAATATGATGAGATTTCTACTATTGCATCAAAGTACCATTATACCATTATAAGGATTTATCTGAGTATGCAAGTCACAAAACTTTTGTTGAGTAAATAATTTATAATTGCTCTCATTAATTAGATTTATTAAACTAGAATCCAGGCACTTAGTTTTTCAAGGTATCCCATAGTTTTTTCTACATTCATGAAAGCAAGAGATTATCCAGGTGATCTCCCTCTAGTCTTCAACTTTTACCTCTAAACAATGCTGTAAAATGAAGTTGTAATACATTACATCAGCAATAAATTCATCTTCAAATTACATCAACCCTTTCTTCCTCTAATCAAACATATTGCCTCTTTCTAATCTTATGCCTCCATCTTTTTTATTCGTGAAAGCAATTCCATCCTTTAACTAAACGCTCCTATGACTGCATGAATGTCACCCCGTCTATTGCAATAATGTAATAAATGTAAATTTATGGACATTCAACCAAAATACACACAATCGATGCAGTTATTAAATGTCAACAACAAAATATTTTAGCATAAAGAACATATGATATATAGTGATTTTTTAAAAACACGTTTTTAAAAACAACACTAGATATCGTGATGCTCCTTATCATTCAGATGTGATGCTCCTATATAAAAAAATAAAACTTTAATCAAATATCATTCAGATGCCGAACCGCTCCATCTTCTATTTTTCTTCCTTCTCTCTCTTTATGTGATGCTCATTATATTATAAAATAATTTTAGATACCGTAAAATTATATTAGGTACGACTTTATATTAGTGTCAACATATGAGCGCCCTTTAGGCTCGATCCCCTAGACAAAAAACACACGAATGTTCCTTAGAAGTGACTTTTTTGGACAAATTATACATATGTACTTTTTAGGCGCGTATCATGTGCTGGTTTTCTAGGCAAACAATATATATAATCTTTTCAAGCACTCATTATGCACCACTCGACTGATACTCAACAATCCAGTGCATGAATATCATGCGACCATTCCATATCAGTTGTTGCTTGAAAGATATTCAACCAACCCACGGTCGACCGTTCCCCAACCCTTAAATTCTCTGCCCAAGCATTTTGTGTTCAAATATTATGCAATGTTACACAATAAGCAACTGTCTCAATACCATGTTAATCTTGGAACACTCATAAAAAAATAAAAGGGAGAGATAGAGTTAATTATCTGATTGAAAGGACGCCTTTGTGAATGCCACGTACTTTTGGTGGACTATCGACTTTGGGTGGGTCATATATATTCTCGCTATATATGTTGGGATCTGCAAGCTGGCACAACAGTGTATTACTCTTAACATACCATATGCACCGATTACAGCATTATAAGACACTACAGTTCTTAGGGACATTCTATCGAACATCCTACGTGCCTTGGAAAAATCACAAAAGAAGTTGTTGATAAAGATAAAAGGGGGCTGCTCCGCGTATGAGCCCATTGTCATGACAGGCGCACGGATAGACTGTATGACATCGAGGTTTCGAGCATCAGCACACGCTTGGAGAAGACGATGATAGACGTTCGTTGAAGCGTACCAATAAGAAGCGTATTTAGTCTTCCCAGTAAAAATGAGGGACGATGAGCGCAACTATGGAAGCGTAGGGGGAAGGTTTACTTTGAACAGAGACTGGGAAATTCGTGTGCCGTTTGCACGTCAAAGAGTCGTGTACATCCGACTCCAGAGCTTTACCAAAACTTGTACTAGAAAGCATGTTCTGTCGTTGAAAATAACAGAAAAAAAGATTTACGCAGAACTTGTACGAGAAATGCCAGGGATACTCGAGCATGCAGCACCACCTTATTTCAGTAGTCCGCAGGGGCACATCACTTCTCAGCACTAGTTACTTCATCTTTGTATCTTCGACTCATATTAACATCCATATATTTTACTTTAAAAATGTTAAAAATACAATTTAAACAAAGAAAAAATACATAAGCGGACGGCGTTGGAGTAAAATTAAAGGGCTACTGTACCTTGAAGATGTGATATATGTTAGCTTTTGGCCCAATTAAGGCCCAATTAACTGAGCCCAAGCCGAGCCCAAGCCGAGCCCAAGCCGCGAAGCCGCCAGCGGCTCACCAAGCCATCTGAGCCACGAACGAAATGCAGAGCAGCTTTTGGCCGTTCGTCTTCCTCGATCAATTGCGTAACCTTCCAGCCTTTATCTCAGTTAATTGCTGAAGCAAATGTGGTC
>JAOVVI020005850.1:0-16109 GCA_028571085.2 Nepenthes alata
ATCCAAATAATTTAAAAGTTGACTATTTATAATGCAAATTGTAAATGCGAAAAGGTTCAGATTTCATTTCTGAAAATACTCATCTGATTTCTTAGTTAATATTGGCCCAAGTAGTAAGTTATTTAATGAGATAAAACTTTAATACTCAGGATATTCATTATCATTTCTTCTTATAATAATCATGCATATAAATAAGTTCACATACTTAAATTTATTAACATTAAACTTTCTCTTTCTGTATTGATATTATTTTTGTCTCAAATAATCGAAAGATGGTTTCTCTCTCTTCTCTTATAATTTGTAAAGATCTTATACAAATATTGTACATCCCAAAATGATGGCCATAGGTACCTTTTATAGAATGAGAGAGAATTATTCTCAAATTACCAAAATTTCTTTTCTTTTGTCCAAAACATACGCCTTGAATAGATATTGTTGTCTCCAAAGATCTGATAATTATAGGGACGAAAAGTTTTTGTCCGCGGTCTCTTAAATCTTCAACTTCTACAATCTCTTAATCAAATCATGTACAACACAAATAATGGTCAAAGGATTGACGGGACTCGCTACTCGATATATCATTCGACGCTCAAGTCAATTTTTCCTTCAATAAAAAAGAAAAAATAGGAAAGTATGTAAAAATGTCCGAGGAGTTGCACTATTGACGTCTTAGAATATATTTGCCTGAAGATGTCTTTTTTCTCATTTAGAATTGGATGTCCCTTTGAATGGTGAGGACCCATATTTATAAGCATTAGGTGGTTGACCGTTAAGACGGTTAACCATTGCCGTTATTTATGATGGTTATAACCATTGTCGTTAGTTGAGTAACAATCTTTACCGTCTCTGCCTGACGGATTATCTTTGGCCATAATAGTTGAAAAAGGCCGTATTGGCTTTCATTGCCCGAGCGGACATAATAGGATGTTCGGGCCTAAATGCTACTCAGATGTTAAGTTTAAAGATTGTTGGGTTTAGGTTTGAGACCTTTTTGGGCTTCCCTTCCCTAAATTCTACATTATATCTCTCACTGTAACATTCTATTACGTGAATGTGAAGTTGTACAGCACTCTATTCCATTTTCAAACGTCTAGCAAATCATACTCATGGTAAATAAGACTGTGGGTTAGGTTTAGTCAGGATTGAATAAAGATAGGAGGCAACATAACAAATATACTGCTCAATGACTCGTTGGAAGAGTAACTCATCAACCCAATTTCAAGAGTAAGCCAATCATGATCAATTTTCTCCTCTTCGGTTGAATCTACGAGGACAACCACAACCACAATGCAACAAATATTGCGACAAATTGTAAATCAACTCCATGTAAGAGAGACCATAATGTTTACATTGAAAACTCATTCAAATCAAAGAGAAAAAAAAATTCTCAGTGAGGTTAAATAGATCTCCACTATAAACTTAGTACAACTATTAACATGAGTATATAGATCTTAAAAAAATGTTCCACACCCCACAACTCAAGTAGAAAATTGATAATTATAGAAATATGAATGAAAATGACAAAACTATCCGTGCAAAAAATATTCTATAAATGATTTAGAACAACGTACCAAACTTGGTAGATATTAGAACACAAATTGTCGTCTGAGTCGGAGAATCAACTCTTCCTCCTGCTGCCTTCGTCACCCTTTCTCAAGCTTCTCCTTCAATTAATTGGGACTGAACGAAGAACTGGACGTTGTAGATTTAGTTTTTTTAGAATACTGTTGTGATGAGTAACTGGGGCTTAAGCTTTGGGCAAATGCGAGTATTCTGCTAATTTTCCACTCGAGCTCACTTGTGAGCATTGGTCGAGCATGACCATTTTGCACTGTTCTGCTCGAGTGTGCATCAACGGCAGCACCTTTGACAATCTGCAGGCTTCTAGCAAGCAACACCGCAAAAACAGAAAACTACCATTTATACCGAGTAATGACACTCATAAAATAGTGACCCATCCAACAACTATACAAACTATATAAAAATCAATCAATCAGGCCCTCTACGAATCAGCTCCATAAAAGTTAATGACACCCCGTCTACTCTCTACCCTGCACAATTTCCGACAAAAATAGCATCCTAATCAAACAAATGTGAATTCCACGATATATCTCATCATTATGCAAATTCTCAAATCGGACAAATTGCATATTGCACTGATACAGGGGGCCATGCAAAAGAATGTGACAATTTACAGGAAGATGCTTTGCTACTCACCGAGGGATGCGTTTGCCATTGTTCTGCATATGACTGCATTGCGAGATGAACCTGCATCTTGTCAGAAGTTACAATTATGTCATTCTATAGGGAACACCTTAAGAAAGTCAGGCTATAGAAACCTACTGTGTTTTCTTTCTTGCTTAAAGTTTTGTTGCTTTCTTAACGCAAATAAATACTTCAGCCTTCATAATCACCGTCAAACTTGTGAAATCCTTGTGATTCAATGCCAGAAACTATCAAAACTCTCACATTTACCCCCACTCTCGTACGTGCAATCATCATTGAACCACTTTAATGGCTTCACTGTATAAATCATGCATGCCCAAGTTACAAAATTGCGCTCTGAATATCTTGCACTCCCAAATTCCAAGCACAATTGGCAACATTTAAACCACGACTCAAAACACCAGCATCCCATATAGATGCAGCAATGATATCATTGGCAACAGTATGAGCAATCTACTAGCCCGCAACCAAGGTTTCTTAGGGATTTTCCCCTAATGCAAGCTTAAAAGAGGAAGAGAAGGATAGTACCAAGGCATTGCCCATTTCTTAGAACATAGAAATAATAGTTCACGAGAAGGCCACCGAATCAACAAAGCAAATATTGGGTAGCAAAAACCCCAAACCCATACAAGAAACACGTGTTATCGGCCTCATTCACAAGATCTTTATCCACTAAGAGACAGTCCACCCATCTTTCCAAAAGCTGGAGGTTTTAACTGATATCCAGGATTTCATCCCATTGGAGTCAATGCACAAAATAATTTTATAAAAATTATCACAAAAATTTAATACTTTAATAGTTTTACGAATTTTTAATAGGTAAATTAAAAAAAATTATATTATCGTTTTTCAGTAAAAAGATGTAAAAAACCGACTAATCTCAAAGAAATATGAGGATTACAGTAGTTAACAAATAAATTCAGCATGGCTAACCCAAAAAAAAAAAATCAGTGGGGGCAAATAAGTAAGTTCATTTCCGTTATTTACGTATAATACTTTTGTATTTATTTAAAAAATTACAGCGGGTACCCGCCCCTTTCCCCATTGCTACTGTCATCCCCTCAATCATACAAATCCCATCTCAGATCAGGGACGTATCCATTATCCTCGAGTGAAGACAATAAGGAACTCAAATTTGCACAAATTTCACCTGACCTGGGGTGTGATTGATCTCCAGAAATAAAACAGTGAAATTGACTTCTGACAAATATCCAACTTAGCCCTGGATGCTTTGTTAAACCTTTTTCCTTGAGTTGTGTTCTTAAATCTATGACCTCGGACCAAAGACCAGCGGCAGCATATATATTTGATAACAAAATATAGTTTCCAGAATTCATTGATTCTACTTCAGTGAGCTTCTCAAATATGATTTTTGCTAGTTTAAGTTCAGAGTTGAGTCGGCAAGCTGTGAGTAGTGCCCTCCAGACAGAGGCATCTGGCTCGAATGGCATCGAATCAACAATCTCTTTTGCCTCATCTATGTAACCAGAGCGGCCAAATAAATCCACGATGCATCCATAATGAAAAAGCGTGGGGGTTATATTGAAATCGTGAACCATGGACTTGAAAAGCTGCAAACCAATTTCTATCATACCAGAATGACTGCAACAAGATATAAGCGATAAAAAAGTTGTGCCATTCGGTTTGACACCATCGTCTAACATCTGCTTGAAGGCCCGTATAGCATCATAAACTCGACCATTCAAACCATAGCCTGATATCATAGCATTCCATGAGATAATCTCTCTCCTTACCATTGTTTTGAAAATTTTCTCAGCATTTTGTAAGTTTCCACATTTTGCATACATTGAAAGTAAGGCATTTGCTATAGACATGTTAGAGCTGCCCCCAGAAAAATATCTACGTATGGTGTAAGCATGTAGGCTTTGGCCTAAAGTAAGACAGGCGACATGGGTGCATGAGCCAAGTATATTGATCACTGTAACTGAACTGGGCTTGACTTCTGAGATCATCCGTCGGAAGAATAACAGAGATTGATTGGCATGGTTATTTCTTATAAGACTGCCAATAAGCGAATTCCATGATATCAGATCCCTGTTGGAACATCTATCAAAAAGATTCCAAGCAGTCGTCACATCACCACAGTTCACATACATCTCTGTGAGTGCAGTGTTCAGTTCTACATTCACTTCAATGCTATCTTTTATGACATAACCATGCAACGACTGGCCAAATTTTAACCAGTATTTATCAACACAAACAGCAAGAATTGATATTATTGTATGTGAGTTTGGCTTGATAGGGGAATCTAGTAAGTGCTGAAAGTAGCTCCATGCCTGACTCCTTGATCTGTTACTTGCCAATGCTAAAATGATAGTGTTAAAAGAAATAACATTTGGATTTGTCAACTCACTGAAAATCCTCTCTGCGTCCTCAGTACAGCTCAGCTCAGAGTACAGACTCAACAATGCATTTCCAATTGAGATATTATTGTCGAACCCACTTTTAATTACTTTAGCATGCAAGTGCTTACCAAAAATCAAGTTATTAGCTGAATCTGAGCACACAGACAGCAGTATATTGAGAGTAAATTCATTTGCTCTGAAGCCATCTGATTGCATTCTGGAGAACATACTCCAAGCATCTTCATGCCATCCAAATTCAAAGTAAGCAGATATCATTGAATTCCACATAGCAGAGTCACGCAAAGGAACAGATTCAAACAGCTTATATGCAGATTCTAAACTACCATTCTTGCTGTACATGTTAAGCAATGCATTTATGGTGTACAAGTCTTTAGCATATCCAAATTTAATAGCCAATTGATGCATTTGAATACCCATATCAAGAGACCCAATCTCTGAACATGCCTGCATGATCAACATTGTTACGGTATCACATTTCACCCCATCCTTTAGCATTTGGACAAAGAGATCAAAAGCTTCAAAGTAATCACCAGCATCAAAATAACCCTGAAGCATGGTGTTCCAGCTCACAACATTCCTCATAACAACTGAATCAAACACGGTACGACAAACCCTCAAATTAAATTGCTGATAAAACCCAATCAAAGCAGCGCCAAGATGACAATTTGTATCCAGCAACCCGTTCCTCAAACAGTGCCCATGTATCTCCTGTCCCAATCTCAATTCCAAGATCTCTCCACATGCCACGATCAATGTCACCAAAGTCACTGAAGTGGGCTTCAAATTCTCAAACCCCATCTGCATAAACAACAATATTGCTTCCTCATAGCGACAACATCCCACATACCCATCAATCATCGTATTCCATAAAACCACGTCTCTCTCGGACATTCCATCAAACAAATTGCGGGCATCTATCAGAAACCCACATTTACAGTAGAAATTGACGAGGGCAGTCCTCACTCTAACATCTTCGATCGATTTTTGATTTCTAATCCAAGAATGAACTCGTTTCCCTGTTTCAACTGCTTGAAGCTTCGAGCAAGCCTTGAGAATTAGGGGCAACGTTTTAGAATCAGGTGAAATGTTCAAAGTTTCCATTCGGTTGTATGCCGCGAGAATCGCTAGATCATTTTTTAGTTCTGCGTGACGCTTTATGACTGAATTCCAATTAACTGGGTCCTTGATTGGGATTTGTTTGGATGTAAGAGAAAGTGTCTGGAGGCCAACGCAACTGTGTACTTCCATTTTCAAGAATTAGTTAATCAGCTATATTTGGCGCGAATAGAAGATTTAGAGTAACAAACTAACGCGGTCGGTTCCTAGTTCTAGTTTAGTACAACACCGTATGAACTGTGCCCTGAATGGACATCAGGATGCGCGTGCTATGAGATTACAATACAGGTCTATTTCATTACGCTTCATGGTGAAAATTGATTTATAAAGATTTTTGTCGAGCCTAAATATATCAATTTTAAAAAAGAATTTTGATAACTTGGAAATTCTGTGCTTGAATCCAATTAAAAATAGAGCTTAGAAATGATCTAATAAGAAATTTGAAAAAGAAAAATTAATGCATGAGTCAATATTACCGAATTGTTTTTTTTTTTTAAAAACAAATAGATTTTACAATTTTCTGTATTTGAAGGCATAAAGTCATTTCATAGCAAGTAGGCAAGCAAAAATAACTCAATGAAGAATTGCCTAAGTTTTTGGGGTATGACAGACATCAAAAAAAAAAAAATTCTACAAGCTTAAGAGGACACGTCTCGGCGTTGGTAGCCACAGGAATAGGTGGATTCCTTCTACAAAGGGTGAAAAACTCGAAGCTCTTAAGGTCCTTCGAAGTGGGGGCGGCTCTCGTGTTCATTTTATTGATAAGATGAAATGTTTGATCGATAAATTATACATATTAAATAGCTATTTAAATGACTTGATGTAATTATTTATTCACCTAATTTTTAGTAATGATCATTCAATAAATATAAAAGCCTTCCCACTGAGAGGACCACGACAATACTCGAAAAATCCATCTAAAACATGAACAATGAGAAGCTTGCCGCGGATACCTCCGCAACAACGGCAAATTTACAGAAAAGGGGAAATGACGAAGTGCAGAGCGACTTCATCGTCAGCTAGGAGAGGGAAAGAGAGCCTTCGATTTTGAGCCCTGTTAACTCGGTCACTTGCCTTCAATTATAGTTATGATCAAATCTCTGATAGCACTGCCACAAATAATCACCATCAAGAAATAAAGTAGTATGATAGCCACTCCTCTTTGAATTATGGGAAATTTCCATCACACACCGACAATGCAATAACAGTATCTAACATGCTCTAAACAGGGATTTTATATTTCACCATTTCACCCAAAAAATACCAATTTCCCAGCCAAAGAATCAGAGTCAAAATTTAAAGGCTAGCCTTGGAACAAAGATAATAAATAAAGGTAAAATAATATACCAGAAATAGGAAGAGAATATGTTGGCATTTCATCAAAAAATAAACTACAGCTTCACCACAAGCCGATGGCCTTCCACCAAACTCCTCCTACTCCAAGCCAGATCAAAATGTTGACCACTGAGATGAGGAAGCCATAGCCCCACCACTTGGCAAGGGGCACGTAGTTGGCGCCATAGAAAACGGGTGCCGACCCAATACCATAGTGTGTGAGGCCACCCATAAGGTTTGACAGGAACGAGAGCACCAAGGCAGCAAAGTACGATGGAGTTCCCAAAGCACTTGCGACTGATAAGAATGCCGTGAACATGGCACCGATGTGTGCAGCTCCACTTGCAAATAAGTAGTGGGAATAGAAGTAGAGGAGGACTAGAATACTGAAAGATAGTTGCCACGACAGCCCCAATCCACCAACAAACTGCAAAGAGATTGAAAATAGAGTTACTTCATGCCAAATGGCCAATCAGAAATGTAAAAGTGCACAGGCCTGAGTTCTCAAATAGGTATTTTTGGATCAACATTTTTGCCAATATAGTGCAGTTAATCATGTCAAAGTTCCTACTGAGGGGTCAAAGACCAAGAAGATAGTCATCTATATAACAAGTATTATTCTTATGGCTAGATCTAACCTCCTAGTCCCAGCAGAAAGGAAAAAGAATTCCATGACAGTCCTTTAAGGAGGAGAGATTGAGGAAATCATATTAAATGTAGCTTTCTTTAGAGTTCCACCACCTCCCTATAGAATGGGTGATCCCAAAGTTCTTGGTCTGTAAAAGTGCACTGCTAGGTGCTCTAATTTTTTTCCCATTGAGGCTGAATTAAACTTGTTTTTGTTCCCATTATATGACGTGCAACTGCCGATATATCAAGTTTGTATTTTTTTCTCAATGGTGATATCTTACACTGGAAGTGCCATTTCAGAAAGGTTGTTCAATCATGTAAGTACTTTTCTGTCCCCTCTTTGCTCTAACGCCAGAAGCTAGAGTAATAAGTGTTTTTGTTAGAAATAGCTTTTCCCTCTCCAAGACGTGTTTTCCATCGAAGATTAGATATAGAGCTAGTTATGCTGAATAGGTTACTCAGAAAAGACTATATCTGAATAAATCTTTTATGACAGCCATTTAATTAAATTATCAATTTTCAAATAGAAACAACTCTTCAGAAAAGGATTTACTCATACATTACATCAGCAACACTCTAGTCAGGTCAAACGTTCTTTTAATTTACTTTCATTAACATGCTCTGTGTTGGACTTGGCCCCTGTTCAGGGATAGAAAACGCTGTTCCCATTAAAAACAATCAGGGGGGAAACAATCAGAGCATGTTGCTTAAATATGTTAAATTTTATGAATGCCCAGATATTAGGGGGCAATCCACTTAAATAACCAAACAATTAAAACTAGCATAAAAGGCAAAACAGGTGATATAATTCTGAAAAAGGATACATAACAGACTCAAAACAAGTAGGGAAAGGACAACAGACCTTAACCACCGTTTCACTGAACCAAGAAATTAGACCATACTTGTTGAGATATCCAGCCATGGCAATAAGCGCAGCAAACCATGTAAGAGTATCCCAAGCAACTGCCTCAGATAAGCATTCTTTCCAGGTTACAACACCGGTTACAAGGAGGATAGCCAATCCAAGAATTGCAGCAGTGACAGCATCAATTTTCAGCATTCCTCCAAAAACCCATAGTCCCACCTGATAAGTTGAAATCACTAGGAAATTATCCAGAGTAACTACAACACATGCACAAGAATTTAGTTCTCTCTCTGTTCATGCTTTTCCTTTTTGTCATTTTTTTTCTCCTTACCTTCTTGGAAATTATTAAAATTTTAAGCCAAATAAATACCAAATTTGTTGAGGGGGGAAGTAATTTTTTTTTTTGTGTGTTAAAGAGATCGAATCAACAATTTGGTAGTCGCAACCTCAAATTTATTCAACTCATCAAAAAGTGGTTCATTTTTCTTTACTCTAAGTTTGTTATACTTAAAAAACTTTGCTCCCGTAGATTCTTGATTTTCCACCTTTATACATTGATAATTAGTTACCCAAAGGAAAATCTAGATAATTCAACATCTCTCACTGCCATCTTTGTGTCAACAAGAGTTGATGAAAATTGGGCTCTGGGCAAGAATATACACTAAATACTGGCTGCGGAAGCTAGATTTAACCAATCTCAAATTCCACAAACAAACAAATGCATAGGATTTTCATGCACAATGAGGATCAAGTACAAGCCAAACACAATGCTAAGGAAAACCTCGAAATAATGACTTAGATTCGACTTAGATTCTCGAGCCTAGATAAACCGACGATACCAAAGAGCAATCTAAGAACTACTATTTGAGATCTTGAATGAATATAATGAACATTGGATACAGGTACCATATATAAGAAATGACGGTAAAAAACAGAAATAGTTTAGCACCAATGTCTCCAATGAACTCATTCAGGATAAGATTAGAAGAAGAATGAGTAATAAAGCAAAGATGCTTAGTCAGACATAATGGTGTCACACAGCATGCATGTTACTCGCAAAGCAATCAAACTTGATTAAATACTTGAATTTTGGTGTCTACAACTCTCTTGAAAATGAAGCCAGGCATAGACTTCATAATGTCAAGAAGAACATTCGCACATTCAATTACACAATATACCATTGTGAACTGAAGACAGATTCTACAGCCTGGTTAGAGTCATATATCTCTTTTGACACGTATTTAGCAAATAATTCCAAAAAACAAAGAAGCAGGATACTCGTCATACAACAGTCCAATATACAACTACTAGAATTAATCATTAACATTCAAAATGGAACAAAGCACTGGCGAAAAATGAAAGCACAATCAGAACCCAAAAAACGTCAGGCAATACGCAACAACCCACACGTGAATCAAATAAAATTAAGCACTTAAAGAGCAGATGATACCGTGAGAAGCAATGTCAAGGCCATAATAATCTCATTCTGAGTCATAGGCCCCATCTTCTCCAGCTTCTCCCTAGCAAGTTTAGGTGCATCCGGACTACTCTTAACGCTAGGCGGATAGATAAAAAACAAAACCAATGGGACAACTATCAAAGACACCAATCCAGGAACAATAGCTGCCTTAGCCCAATCGGTCCACCCAATTGTTTGTTTAATAGTATTATAAGTCAAATTCGCGCTAAGCGGATTGGCAGCCATTGCCGTCAAGAACATAGAGCTCGAAATAACGGAAGTTTGAAAACAAGTGAGCATCAACCATGATCCCAACTTATCCTCAGTCCCATCCCCGACATTACTACCACAAGCAACACATAGGGACTTGACCAACGGTAAGAAAATCCCTCCGGCCCGCGCAGATACGGAAGGGATGGCAGGTGCCAAAAGGGCTTCACTGAAAACTAGACTATACCCTAACCCTAATGACGAACTACCGAATAATTTGACAAATTGGTACGCAATTCGATTTCCCAGACCTGTTTTGATGAACCCACGAGCGAAGAAGAAGGCTAAAGCGATGAGCCACGGGATTGGATCTCCAAAGGCGGAGAAGGCGGCGGAGAAGGTGAGAGTTTTGGTCAAGACAGAGGCACCGAGGCCCATGAGAGCGACGGCGCCGAGAGGGAGGGGCTGGGTGATGATTCCCATGATCGTTGCTAAGAAAATCGACAAAAGTTGCCACGCGTTTTTCGAAACGCCTTCTGGGGTTGGGATGAGCCAGAGAACGATCCCCGTTGCGATGGATGCGATAAGTGGTTTTATGGCGGCGCCTTGCCATGGCTGTTTTGCCGGTGAGTTCAGCGACGCGCGAGAAGAAGCGGCCGAGGCGTGGATTCTGACGGAATTCGAATCGGAATCGGCAACAGAAAATGAGAACTTAGGAATGATAAATGGAGAAAATGACTTGTGGGTGGGAGTTAAGGAGGGGAATTTGTGATGGACAGTGGATCTTGGGCAGTGGATGGAAACAATAGGTTGGGATTTGATCGAGCGAGGTTTGAGAGATGGGATAGATCGGAAAGGGGGAGTGTAAGAGGAGGTGAGAGCTAAGGACGCCATTGATAGGCGTTTGAGTGATAGAAGTCAGAGGAGAGTGTCGACCGAACAGAGAGGAGATGGGGAGTTGAGATGTGGAACTGGTGCGATCACGTCATGGCGAAAAGTGGGAAAGTATTCTGGACCGTTCGATATTGGATCGGACGGTGATGGGAGGATAGGCATATACGATCTTCTGATTAGCGGATTAGCCCGGGAGTGGAGCAGGTCACTTTGGTTTTGCCATCGGGGCGGAATCTCCGACGCGAAAACGGTTGGATCTTCTGATCTGAAGAATTGACACGTGTGGAGGTTCAAACGGCGCCGGTTGGCAAGGATGCTAACGTGAGCCGAAAAATTTGGCGTATTCCGCGTATGCTCAGGACGCTCGCCGCTCGTTTTATCACGGTCTTAAAATTGTTAGCTGTGGGTATTTATTTTTATAACTAAAAAAAATTAAAATTACAAAAATATATTAAATATATACTTAAATTTTATTTGTAATTAATTTTTTTTAAAAATCTTAACTATTAAATTTTTATTTGTAATTCATCAGCTCTTTTTCCTCATTCCCCCTCTATTTTCCCCCGTCAGATCTCCCCTTCCCTCTCTGGCTATTCACATATTAAAATATATTACCAACTCACTTTTATACGGATTCAAAAATCATTAAAAAAAAAGAACGAAAAGATTAGTGGTAAAGAGGATGTGAATTATAAGATTAAAACTCAAAGTACCAAACACTCTTCTGCTATTGGATAAAGGGAACAGCCTTAATATTGTATTGTAACATTCAAATATTTTAATTTTAATTTCTTAGACTTTTGATCCGATATATAGTCATTAATAAAAATAATTAATTAACTAATTATTTTAGACTAATTTAGGTTAATTTCACGGTGAGCTCAGATGTGTTGGATCTTCAAGAGTATCAAGAGGGTATGCTCTAATTTTTCTCCGATAGATAGATATGATTGAGGGTCGAAGTTGCTTCAACGAACACTAAAAACTACAATTTTAGTCTTGTGATCAATATTTTTGACGCATCTGTTTTCATCTTAAACTGATTTTTTGTTTCCTTCACAATTATGATCATTAATCTATCCGGTGCATGGATTAGTTGCAAATTAACGGTTCTTAATTTTAACTTTTCAAAATTGTCAAAATTGAGTGATGAATTGGCCTCAACAATTACAAAATTCAGATTTCAAATTTCCGTAGCTATACAACGTGTCACAATTAGGCCAATTATTTACATAATAAAAATGCATTTGCGACCACAGCCTTATTGATATTACTCTTTATAGCGCATATTTTAATATTATATCATGTAATTTTGGTAACCCGAATGCATAGAAATTAATTAATGAACATGCAACGATGAGCACCGAACTCATGCCCTTAGTTAAGCTGTAGGGGCGAAGTGCTGGAAGGCATTTTGGCCAATGTTAAGCTACGGGTGGGAAGTGTTGGAAGGAGTTTTCAACTATAAATATACATGAATGATACTTGGCAATATTTTATTCTATCGGTTGGACAATATTATAAATAGCCAAGATGTTTCAAGTGAAATTGTTTAGTTTGCAAGCTTAAATCGGTGGTAATAAAATATAATATATTTCTAAATCTTTAAAATTGATATTAAAACACCCGTAAATCTAATAAGAATTTGCAAACTTTTAAGGATCACTTGAATTATTAATTATTTTTAGATATTTTTGATAATTATTTATTTACATTAATTTAGTTTACGTATATAATTTTCTTGATTATTTATGATTAAAATATATGACAATATATAAAAATATTATGGTGTCATATAATATGGAACTTATGGTATGATACCAAGGGCGAGAATTGGTAAGTTTTGCAATAGCTGATTTGCAGAGCAGTAAAATTTTTAAAATTTGTAAGATTTGTAGAACAGTTAATTTTTTAAAATTTGTAAGGTTTGCAGAGCAGATAGCTGACTTACAGGCATACGCCGTCTGAGCAGAGTAATTGACCCGCAGAGCATGCATGTCTGAAAAAATACGAAAATTGGTGAAATCGTAGAAAAAGACAGGGTAGCTTGACAAATCATCTGCAAGATTGGTCAGGTGAGTAGAAGGGGATTTGGCGTTAGGGTCTTTATAAAGAGCACACCGAGCGCTTTGTAAGTGTGTGACACACAAGGGAGAGCACACTTGTGAGATCAAAGTGAGTAGAGTGCACTACCAATGAGAAAAAATAAATGAAAAAAATAATGAGTTAAGAGTGAATACGAATTTTTTTGCTTACTTTGGAGTGATATTTCTTATTCAATCTCAGGTGTGTAACATATACTCTATTTCAGAAATTTTTGTAACCATTTTACATAGTAGAAGTATTTTTTAAAGATTGTCTAGTTATTTTTTTCTTTGGTTTGTGTGTTCCACCTTTTTCTCCCACATCGTATGTGTTTGTGCATTCATGTCTGGTTAATGTTATCGACCGACTAGCATTTTTTGAATATTAATTGGATATCGAATATATTCATCTTCTCTCTTTTTCTCTTTTCTCTCTATGTGCGGCGCTCATTGTGTGAGAAATAATTTCAGAATAACCCTAAAATGCGTCTAACGCATTTTATATTGCAAACTGCTCTTGAGCCTTCGTCAGACGCACCTCGAGTACGAGCACCACTGGAATCGACGCTCGAGCACACCCCTTATGGAATCGGCACCTTAAGAGTGCCTCGAGCGCACTCTTTTGACATTTAGCGTTTTAGACGTTCGTCACGTATGCGAACCTCAATCCTCACATGAACTTCATATGATCCTCTAATGACTATTCATTTGTTGTTAGAACTCACATAGGAATGGCCAAAACCCAATAGTTCCGTGGTGACATCAAAGGAGTTCTTGGATACTGAACAATTAGTGAAGCATGTGCTTATACGTCTTCACAAAGCAATATGTTGCATCAACGGGGTGGAACAGTGTGGCAGCCTCTGATGCTTTGGCATGAGTTCCACAGGTTCTCCTCGAGTTGAAGCATTGGCTCGGAAGGAAGACCTTATTTTATGGCCTCCGGTTGTTATTGCGCTTGACATTTCTCCATTGAATAACAACCACAAATAATGGAATGTTTTAAGCATTGAAGCAACTGGGGCTTTCCTAAGAGCTACAGGTTTCAAACGGGGCAAGATGACCATCTGTTTTGGGATTCCTAGGGATCAAGGTGTAATGTTGGTGAAATTCTTAGGAACATTTTCAGGATTTCAAGAGGCGGAGAGGCTTCACAAGTGTTTTTATGATGAAAATCACGGAAGAATGGATTTTGAGCAAGTTATTTCCAGCATTGGAAGAAAAATTAATAGCAAATCAGTTATTTTGCCACAGGGAAAAAGGAGGTTCCTGCATTGAAATTGGCGTCCACTTGCATTTTGAGCCTTGCCAAACAATCAATGGCTGAGTTTCCTTCCATTGGAATGTGGTGAAACGTAAGATCCCACTCCATAAATGTAGGTTTTTTGCGGTCCATGAGGTGCTCCCAGTCTAGGTCTTATCTTATTTTCTTGGATTTCATGAGTAGTGAGAATAAAGTCCCTGTTCAGCTCACATCTTCTGGGCACTTTGGAGCGCAATATTTAAGGCATTGATTAAAGTAACTAAAATATCTGAAATATTAAGAAAACTCGAGAACCACATGCCTGGTGCAACTACTAATGCTACATTAGGTCATCTTCAACGATGCTAGCATCTGTGTTGATTTTAAATTATTCATTGGTAGGACTGTCTATGTTAGCCGGGATTGAATTAATTTTCAAAGAGTAGACATAATCCAGAAATTCAGCGTGAGATTGAAAGGATTTAATTGTATAAAGCATATCTTACATTGTAAATAACTTTTCACTTCTCAAGAGACAGATTATAGATGACTCCATTTATAAAACAAAAATAGATTTAATTATTTTTTAGATTAAAAATATTCATTTTTAATTAAATAATTACATAAAAATTAAAAATTAATTAATACATCGAATAAACAAAACAATTAATTTGCGATACAGCACACATCACCCTGTTAAGCTTGAATTGGTTATCTGATTGCACGTATTCCAAAAGGTAGAAAACCCATCAAATGATATTTAGACAGAGAGATTAAGGAAACAAGCTTTCATTATCCTCATCAATGATTACAAACTTGCTCCTGTAATTTGCACAGATCATATAACCATAACTTCCCAGCTCATGGCTATTCACATCTCTGTTGATTCCCCATCATCTACCTTGTTTAAGCTTGCTTGTATTATCAAGAATCAAAGCAAGCACTGTTCATAGCCTTATTTTATGAAACAATGACAAGAGGATACGAACAAAATGGGATATAAACTACAATAGGAACTCAGAATATTTTAATTTCAAAATTCGTGAGTAAAAAAAATTGAAAAAAAGATAACCCAGCACATAAAATTTTTACTATAACTTAAAGAAAAATTAGACCACTTTAGATCTATGAGGGTGCAATTCATGGGTATATCATGGAAAAAGAAATGATTTGGCTGAGGATTTATTTGATTTTAGAGAAACTTTTAAAAAAATTTGAAAAATAATGTAAATACAATTAAAGAAAGTATATATATTTTTTTTTCATTCTGTTTTATTATTATTATTTTGGCCCAAATTTTTTTCTTCCAAAAATCTGAAAATATAGGAGTGAAAGAGATTTACTCACTCTTGTAATCAAGGAAAGGTAAGGAAGGAACATCCCTTGTCAATTTCTCCAAGTCCCACTCTCCCACCCTTGCGTCCACTGCTTCCCAATTATTTCCAGCCCCATAATTGATCTCTGGTTTCCCACCGTTGATATAATCGTACATGCCATGGTTTATACTGTTAAATTGGCTGCCAAAATAATTAACTCCGTCGTTATCATTGTTGTTGCTGTTATTAGGGTTTTTGTCAAAAAAATTTTCAGCTTCAGTATTTTCTTCGTTACTCACACTCTCTAATGGTGGAATAGAGAGCTCCTCATGTAACCAAATATC
>JAOVVI020005851.1:0-10437 GCA_028571085.2 Nepenthes alata
ACTTTTGAATATTCTGTAATAAAATCTTACTTAGAAATAAATTTTGGTGAACTTCCGGAGGCGTTTGGTGCCTACCCACATCCTTTATGTAAAGGTTATCTCGGTTGGCATATACAAGAGGGACTAGATTTGGGTATTAAAGAATTGAACACCATAAGCGCATAATCTTATATTGAATAAACAGCCTATGTGCCTACCCTTGATTCATGTAGCACCTAGAATATATATACCGCAGGCATCAATTCCTAAAATCAAAGGTTGTGAGAAGCTTTGTGGAGTCCGGACAAACATATGGGGCTTCAGACATGGCAGTATTGAGAAGCTGAGATTCACAGTTTAAGCGCTCAACTCGACAAAAAGATTCGAGCTATGGGTTAACGTGCTAGCCAAGTGGGCTGTTATTCCAGAGGTCACGCACACAAACAATGAAATCCATGAAAAAAGGCCTTCGAATATTTCACTTGTGTTCCACAATCATCACTTGTCAATCAGTACAACCAGCTCGTGAACAAAGGAAAAAGAAGGGAAGCAAAATGATTTGGCAAGGCATTCTAAGAAACAGAGCGCATTTATTTTCCAGACTGCCCAAAACATTTGCCAGAGATAGTTGCCAAAATATTTAGCATCACGGCCTCATCGTCGAGCTCAGATTTTGCAGCAAGCAGCTTAGCACACTTCCTGAGAAGACACCGAATAGCAGCACAAGTGTCGGCATCCAAAGGAGTATCAACCGCCACAAACAGAGCAAAAAGCCACATGCAGTCGGTCTTTGAGAAAGTGCTCGAGCTCTCAAACAGCCCTATACGTCTTTTCAGTGCTGCCACCTGAGTTACTGGGTCCATGCTGAGCACTGCAGAAACCGTAGGAACATCTGAAAGGTCACCAATCTCTACAACCCGAGTCCTCTCACTGGATTCCTCTTGACCTGAAAACATTGGCTGCAACTTCACAAACTCAATGTTGCCAGGGCTCTCCAGCTTTGATAGAGCCTGTGGTCAAGAATGAATTAGTATCCTAGTTTAATTGATTTCGGGTTTATTGTAAAATGCTCCAAAGTTGTCATCATTCGTGCAATTTTCGGGTTAAATTCATAGTGTCATGTTGGGTTTGGGTTCTCTTGGAAATAAGATGCGTTATTGCATTGTGTCAGACTCCTACATTGCGGTGATAATTCGATGATAGAGGGCAATATATCAGGGTACAAAAGAAGAAATCACAAATCAGTGCAAGTATCAATCTCAGAAGCATAGCCCTTCATTTGAATTCTTTAACATTTACGAGAAACTCTACTCACCACTTATTCCTGAAAGTTTCAATCTAGAGCAACAACATTCTAAAGATATAATCTACATCATTCTAAAGCTATAATCTACATCATAACATGGCATGGTATGGACAGGGACCATTACAATAAGGCCACGACACTGTGGCAGCCCTTACATTTGCCGAAGATATTCCAATGGCACTCTGACACCGCAGTTTAAAACTCTGCTCCATATGTAATGTCATTAGATCAAATAGAAACGGGGTGGGAGAAGAAAGAAATGCAGTTCTCATCTCAATTCTACCAGAATAATATGCTTGGCCTGAACACTCATTGGTAATATGTGTCCATTTCTAAGGATAATAAACCACTCTAAAAAAAAGAAAAAAA
Source organism: Nepenthes alata (assembly GCA_028571085.2). Lineage (NCBI taxonomy): Eukaryota > Viridiplantae > Streptophyta > Magnoliopsida > Caryophyllales > Nepenthaceae > Nepenthes > Nepenthes alata. The sequence continues at coordinate 1,655 of JAOVVI020005851.1, forward strand.
AGGGAGAAACAGCAAGGGCAGTCCTTCGACCTAGAGAAGAGATGCATGAGCTACAGAGAAGAAATACATACCAGCCTTAGCTCTGAAAAATCAGCAATAAATTCATCCTCCCACTCTTTTGATGGAACTAGATGCTCTGGGCACTTATCGATATCAGGAATCTGGGGCATATAAATGCTTTGCTCCTTGTTAAGTTTGCTCACATCAAGCTTGGCCACTGTCACTTTCGGAATCTGTGCAGCTTCCCACCTGAGTGGGGAAGAAATTGTCAATTTAGACACCAGTTGATGCACTTCATAGCAACAAGGTTTGATAGAAGGTAGAGTTTCTACAAGAGACCAAAGAGATGTCAAAGTCTACTATAAAGCTCAAAAAGAGTTCAGGGTCCCAAGAAATTGCAGTTGGTCAGCTGATGCAAAACTTCAAACGCAATATCATGGAGAACCTGTGATAATCTTTCCACGTTTTGAGCTCATTTGTCATCCAAATGACTCAGATTGTTTGATATAAAATGAAGGATAAAAATCAAAACATGTCATTGAATCAGAAACCGAATCAGGAGCCTTCATTTTATATTACATATAAATCTCAGCCGTTGAGATGACATGGTAGCTCAAAATTGGGAAGACCTTAACAGGTCCATATCATGAAATGAGGAAGATAATTTAAGTGTACTCATTTGAAAATTCTTTTTCCTTTTGTTTTCTCATTTAAAATTTTTGTTGCGTCTAAGAAACACATGGCAAGGCATTGGAACCATTAAGAAAAATTGTTCCCTTGAATTGCGAGTGTAATTTAACGAACTCAGACATCCTTAAACTAAGGGGTCACGAGAAAACCTTACATTTCTATTTTTCCATCCGATTTTTTTGTATCATTTGAAGTATCTCATAGATTCTTTACGAGTGATAATCTTACAGTTAAGAGGGTTCCAGTAGACCTTAATTTTCCTATTATAGTCACATGTTTTCCCCCCGGGACAGGTGAAAGATGGGGAAGGGGGAGCAGCTGGGAATTAAACCTACATTATTACTTGGACAATGCCAACAACCAGGTTACTTTGATTTCCCAAAACCTTTGGAAGCCTTCCGCTTCTACTCAAATTCTAGAGTCAAGGCATGGAACTCTGCACTCATATCTTGGATGATTGTACCACAAAAAATTTCCAATTGGTATGGTACTAGGATTCTCACCTCACCATATTTAATTTCACTTACTTACCAACTGTTTCTTATGGTACCCTTTTTAACTGTCAATGTGATGGGTTAGAGTCGTCAAATTGTGGACTTTAGGTATAAACTTAGGCATAGCTTTTAAACTCAGACTTGGCCTGCCACAACTAAAAAACTTTATCTCATTTGCTTTTTCAATTTGATTACTACCAAAAATTAATGATGTTAACAATGGGTTGAACTTGCTGGGTCATGTGGAAACCAGTGAAACTGGTTGCAACCTGGAGCGGCTGAGGAATGAGGCATTCTAGCAGCATCACAAATTAATCATGATCCATTTGTAGTCTAATACATTTTTTATTGGGTTCGGTAATGAACTTTCATTGTGAAAAGAAAAAGAGTAAAGATCGCAATTAGGGGAATCCACAATTTGCAGCCAAGAAGTGACACTCAACCTTCAGTCATGAGGCTAGATTCTTGTGCAAGTTGCTAGAGCGAGGCTTGAAATGAGTTAACATGTAGTAAAAGGGAAAGAAGGGTTTTCAAAATTGTAGTTGGCATTGTCTTCTGTTCTCCATGTCACAGGTTCGATTCTTCATTAGGTGCCCTTTCTTTTCTTTTTTTTTTCGAACTAGATACTTAATTTACCATGCAACAAATTGTTAAAATGTGTGGAAAACTGAAAATTTTATTATGATAAAGGGTAAATGAGGTTGATCACAGTGAATTTTTAGCAAAATAAAATCTATGTGCATATCCTTGAAACTTATTGTATTGGTAAAAATTATGATTTTCTTTCAAATTAGGCGAAACTACCATATAAATTGGTGGTATTCTAGATTATTTCCAATTTAACTTCATTTCTTAATAATTTATTGGTCTATCTTTTTGATCAGTTAATGTCATAATGACAAGTATAATTTGATACTAATCGTTATTAACTCATTAAATACAAAATTATATACACTGGTTCGATTTTAAAAGGTATGAAATTAGAACCTTGTATAATTCACTACAAAGAGAAACTCAGGGAGAGATTAAATCGTTCAGAGAAAGCCCAAGTAACAAAATAGTCAGAGTTCATCAATTCAACTCTGATCATATATATGCTAGAGAAGTAATGCTCTTCACCTGCTATTAGCCCATTGAAACAAATTCAATAACTGGTCTTGATCAGACATGTCTGAGATATCAAGCATCAAAGAACTAAAAGACTTGATGTAGCCCTTCATAGTTCCCGTTGATTAAAGATCCTTCAATGCTTCATGGTACAACCATTAGGCACTATAAGGAATTAATCTCTCAACTTCTTCTCAAGATTATCCCACATTTCAATCAAGGGATATCCAGCAGCCTTATCCTTTTTCATACGCGTCCACTAGATACTGGCATCCACAAAAAGATACATAACTACAACGGATACCTTATCTTGTTCAATGACATGGGTTTCCTAGAAATAACACATCATGTCCAAGAGAAAGAGCAAAAATATCTTTTTGTAGGTTTCTTTTTATAGAACGAATCAAATCATGTTCCCAAAGTACATGGTACTATGATCATTGAAAGAACAATACCTAACTTGAGGATTCCCCAAAAGTATTTCGATTGTTCATTAGGAAACTACGATATTTGGCCCTGGAACTTAAAGTGAAATGGAGGATTGTGGGTCTGGAGTGCCATGCAAGATGAATTGGATAAAATAGCATAAGAATCTAATTCTTAAAACTCTATTTCTCAAACAAAAAGGTGTTGCATGCATCACAGACATTCTTAAAACTAAAAGAATCATGGTGTGTTTTTGTATAGGAGAAGATTTGTTGCCGAATTATATTTTCAAAATATCAAGAGCAAGCTAGGTGTTGCATTGCACAATCCAGCTAAGTAAGATTAGTAATAATATTTTCATTTGAATGATCAAGTTTGAAAATTGGCTTTAAAACTGTGCAAATCGATACTTTGCTATATATTCATGGATTGGAGACCTTTATGCAGTTTCTAATTATTGATTGCTTTTAAACATGATTTCAACTTGAAACAGTATGTTATATGCTCATGGACATGAGCCATGTATGTAACAGCCTTTCAATTCTGATATGAGATCTTTAGGATAGCATTTGGGAAACAAGAAGCTTTTGGGGTGTACAGCATATGTATTTGCTCAATGGGAGCCACTCTGCACATACATAGGACGATGATATGTTGTTACATGATTCCATGATTCAAGATATACTTATATGTTATGATGCATGCTTGGCCCAATGTTTATGGTGATATATATGCATATCATACCTACCATGGCATGACTCCATGGTTCCACATATTATTATATGTCATGATGTTTTCATACTTGGTTCAATATTTATGGTGAAAGATATTTTAGATAACTATTTCACCAATTGTGTACATTTTCATCAAAATTCATAATCATAGCTACTTAAATTTATGCTGGAATGCTTATAAAACTTCTAAACTTATCAATTATTCACTAAAATCACGTTTTATAGCAATTAATGCATTTTCTAGATCAACAACAATCTAAGCTAGGGACACTTCTTAGTAGCTATACACACTAGGGTGGGATCTTCAGAAGAACTTTCACATCTTCTTTTATTGTTTTGGAGGCATAAGTACTAGTATCTTTGCTATAGTTAACCACTCATTTTTCAACAAGAGTGGCAGCCCTCCAAAATGCTCATGTTAAGTTCAATCATATTTTTAAAATGTTTAGTTTCACGGTAACACAAGGCATGTTATTGCTGGATATGACCCAAGCTTATCTTTTGTCATTGCGTCGCGCATGGCCTATCTAGATATGGGCAGATATGATCTGGGTAGTGTTAGGGTAAGGGAACACTGGAGCACACTTTTGAAACTGCTTTTCCTAGCCAATATTTTTGTGCAGCAAGCTAATCAGCAAACATGCTGATTATGCTCCACTAAGTGGTGATAAAACAGTACAGTGCCCCATACTCAAGAATGAGTTGAGATGAGGATAACATTAAGGAATTGATGCAGTTATTGACGTTACTTTCAGAGGAATGTTAGGTCTGGAAATATGGACTCAATTAATTGAAATCTGAAGAAATGAGTTTTACTATTGCTTTGCAGTACTTAATCCAATTTCTGATATCCATGTTTTCTTCAAAATGTAATCTGGAAATCCACATTGCAACCAGGGTTTCCTTCTTAACCTGGGACTGGCAACCTGTGATAGATTTCTGACGTTGACAACCTGCAAAGAACGGGTAAATGTGCAAAAGTCAATCTGAATCTGTGTCACACTTATTTAGTAGAGTCGCAGGCCAGCATCGAAATTGTAGCGTTAGGTTACAAGCTGGTTCTTCTCAAAAGGAACTATAGCCTGGGAATGGTTTATGAGGAGAAGATCAAATAAATCTGCCTGGACTTGTAGCCTTAGGGTAATTATTTGGGCACTGTGATAGAAGGGAATAATAAAGCTTTTCAGGATAAAGAAAAAAATCTGGTTTGGAAATGACAAGGAAATGCTTCACAAGCCTCTATGTCTGGGGCAAACCACAGAATTTATCTTCTTTACTCTAGTCTTATAGATTTTGTTGATGAACGAACTGTGCTTCAATTCTTATATCTCTGTTGTACTTTCTAGATGCTATCTTGGCATTTATTTATCATGTCTCTTTTTCTTACTGATAAAAAAAAATCTAAAAACACTACATTCTTTTTTGAAACAAAATGCAATGAAGATGGAGTAATACAAGATTATCATCAGAAGACAAAACCTTATTCCATAAAGGGAAGGAACATACCTGACACGTCTAAGATATTCTAATCCGTCTTCTGGAGGTCCAGAATCAAAATTGGGTTCACCTTCAACCAAAAAGGCAGGTCTCAGAATGCCGTCATAGTCGTTATCACTTGATTCATCCTCTCTACATTCTCCCATGGCATAATTGTCATCCTTGCTGCTATGGTCGTCATCACAAACATAATCCGTGGAACTCATTGTCTCTGCATCACAATTCACATTCTGTGAACACAATTCCCCTGAAAGGTAACACAAAATTTAGCAAACCACAGCCAGCTCAACAAATTGAAATGTTACAGTAAAAAAGAATATAGATAATTATGGACTGAACAACGCAATACATCTGTGATAATTCAACTACCAAGCAGTCAATATCTGAAAATCAACTGTATACATCCAATATTCAAAATTTTTTTATACAATTGATCATATCATACGAAGCTGTAACCATACAACAAAAAAAGATCCAGAGAGAGCAAGAAATATCCATGTACAAGACTGTATACAAGTGGTATACACAATCCCAACTAACACATTCCCAACTATGCTGGTCAAGATCACCATGCCACCAGCGAAAAACCTTTAGCAGTTAGGTATGGACCAGTCTTCAATAGACAAAGGTATTCAGATAATTCCCTCTTCCCCTTGCCGCAGCCATACCTGTGACAAAAGAAACTGACCCATCAACTAGACACAACCACAGACACATATCATGGAAAAAGCTAAAAATTGGGAAGAAAAAAGGGGGAAGGGGAGTGGCACCAACAGCAGAAATGGCCTTTTTCCAATGCTGCAGATATCAATTGACTTATTTGTAGAAAAGAGACCGCAAATCAATGAGTGTTTTAAATTAAAAAAGAGTGAAAGAAAAACAAGAAGAAAACTCATCAGAATTATTGTTATGTAGCAAAACCTGGGAGAAGATGAAGGTGAAGGTATAGCATACAAATCAATTGAGTTTTTTCATTAAGAAAAAACAAAAGAAGAACAAGAACAAAACAACACAGAGATAATAATTACATAGCCAAATTTGGGAAAAGATTAAGTTTTTCTCATTAACAAGAACAAAAGAAGAATAACAATAAAACTCAACAGAGATAAGCAGTACTTGGGGAAAGATGAATATATAGCAACATGGATGACAATAACAACATCAGCCACCATTGATGGAAATATTAGCTACTATGATACTATCGACTAATATGTATCATTATTGGGGCCTCCTAATACCAATATTTCCTGGTAATGTGATAATATCATGATATATTTTTGTATTGGTTGACAAAGCCAATATCTCAGTCAATATTAAAAATATCGGTCGATATAATCCTGTTAGCTTACGATTTTCAATTTTTTTTTCCATCTGATATATTCAATACTAATATATATTGTCCGATATGACCAATGCTAATATGACCACAGACGACACTGACAGAGATACAGACATTGATATTTTCATTCATGTAAGTTACAACCACATCGGTATCGGCCACATTAGGTAATGCGTGCCAGTATTGGGCATATCAGATGCAAATTATTTTATGAATCACAGCCTAATGTGCAAATGCTGGTCAATATATCAAGCAACAATGGAATATATTGGCTAATATATTATTGATATAGTGACATATCATGGTCTTTTCGAGGTGTCAGGGTGGAGGTAAGTGATATCAATATATATTGCCTGAAATTTTGTACATCAGCTAATATTTTATTCTATAAATAGCATATAACATATGAGGATTGGTAGGCAAGAGGGCATAAGAAGCTCCATTTTATTTTTAAAGAAAATCATCCTTAGATGATATATGCCAATTATGGAAGAAGAAGAAGAAAATAAAAACTTAATTACTTTTGAACAACAAGCTTAAATTAATAAACTGAAGACAGAAAGGTCATAAAATCACAAATTACTATATGACAATATAACAGGCCAACAAGAACTCAACTATAAAAGTACCTAGGACTCGTTAGAAAAAAACATATAAGAATATGGATATGATAGTCAGGGGCCTTTTCAATAAGGTTTAGTAGGGGCACTTAACTTTTTTGGTTGGGTTCATAAAGTTGTAAGAGGAGGTACTTCAAAGGCTAAGACCCCTTGGTAGTTTGCTTCGGCCCCACATCACCGGGGGGACAATCGCTACTCTTTCAGTGGTTTATGGGTTTATAGTTTTTTTTAGTTTCTTTTTGTTAAGGTGCTTTTTACCCTCCTAGGATAATTGTTAAAAACTGAACATGCTTATTCCACCATTAGATGGTTAGTTCATAATGCAAGATAAGATAACACAAGTGAATATATTTAACTGGAAAATCAGCATGAGGTGTTTATTATTTCTCATGCTCCATAAACTTTTTTTCTTTTTTCTGCCCACACTAGTTATAAGGTACACAGAAATTTCGTTTTTGGAAGTGGAAGATTAAATTTCATCCAGACAGACATTCAAGAGACATGAAGATACACAGGCGATAACCATTTTTTAAGAGTTAGATGGAGGCATGAAAATCTGATTTCTTAATTGGTGTAAACACTTAAAAGTTACTTTTAATATAAAATTAACATGAAATATCAGAATTTAGAACTACAAAACCTCAAATATATCTATGAGACATCACTGAATGAAGGATATTGAGGCCATAAAGGTGTGTTCGCCCCACGCAATAGGTTTCATACAATCAAAATTATCAAGTGTAAGTAAATTGATTCAGAGTTCGACCATAGAACTGAGAAACAATTGGACATACAAGGTGCAGAAGTAATTCCAGGCTTAGCAATGATGAAATTTTAATTTTCCTCCAATAAATGTAATGTCATGTGAACATAGAAGGTTTCTCTTAGACACAAAGTTCAAACCCATAGCTGATGATAGGTTTATATCCTCAACTGTATTTCCTCTCACATCATCTGTCTCATGCTATGGCACAGAAACTTGATTGTCTGCTAATGTTCTCGAGTCAGAGAAAGAGAAAAGAACTTAAAACTTCGCACATTCTACATAACTTATTAGTGTGCACATTCTGTGTAACTTATAACTTTGAACATTCTGCAAAACTCAGTTCTCCTAGCCTCAGAAATGGAGGGTGCCAAAAAAAAAACAAGAAGAAGAAGAAGAATATTCAGCAATCAAATTACAACCACCTAGCTTACTCAATTCTATAAGCTGCAGGCTAGGCTCAGCAACATAAACCACAAGCTGGACTTGAATACAAGTCTGTCAGACATGAATATAAATCCAGCATCATCTTCAGCTAATTTTCACAGTTTCCACTAATTTAAGGCACCAAAGATGAAAAAACATGCTCATATTATTTACGCAACAGCAAGTCCATGTGGTTATGGAAACTGTACAGCCCCCCACAGTATGAGGTACTTCATTTAAATAACTTAATACACATAACCTCTCCCCTCATTCTTTACCTTACATCAAACATCTCCCTTTTACAGACAAATACATGGACATGGAATCTTTCTCCAAGACATTTCAAGAAATTGCACATTGCTACTAGCTTCTCTACCTTCCAGAATACAGGAGCCATACTTCCCTTTTTTTTGTTGCTTTGTCCTCACAAAAGCCTTTTTTTTTCCACTACAGAAAACAGTGACAATGATAATTTCATCTTTATTTAGCTGAATGTTAGAGCAGTTCCTTCAACATTGCAGCTCCTAAGATTTAGCAAATGACTAGAAACACAAACAACGCAGCAAGCAGTAGACATATAGTACATAAACTCACTCATGCACTTCAAAATAAATTCCATCAATTTTATACATTTAACCAAAAATTCACATCTTATGCCTAGTGCTCGGGGGGGGGGGGGGGGGGGGG
>JAOVVI020005852.1:0-16108 GCA_028571085.2 Nepenthes alata
AAGAAGGGACCGGAAAAATTCTCAAATAAGACTAAGAAAGAAAGAGAGAATAATCCTGCAACTTGTACTTGTAATTCTTCAACCCATAGTGAAGTATTCTCCAGGCCTTGAGCCTCGTGGTTTTCCCTTCTTATTCAAGGGGAGGCTTTCCACATAAATTTCGGTGTGCTTCTCTCTCTCTCTCTCTTCACCTTTTCACACTCATATATTTGTGTTTCCACGGGTTCCGTCCGCCGGGGCACTCCGACAGGTGCGTGACGACATCACACATCGTCATTGTACGAATGCCGGAATCTGGAACGCAACATATATTTATATATAACTAAAATTTTAACAACGAAAAGAACGCAAATATTTAATGAAGGCACCAAAAATTATTGATACTTAGTGATCAATCATCACTACAAATATGAACCCTTAGGTTGCATGGATCCTGATCTAGTTGTATATAGGGGAGCAATTTTCCATTTTTTCATCTCTTTTTCTACCCTTTTTTTTTTGCATTTTTAGTAACTCTTGTCGTGCACCTATTTTTTGTAGGTATATTGTACATAAGCCTCAAATAATATTACAAGTTAATGGTAGCTGTCAAATTGTGGGAGTAAGGTTCTATACATCTATCCCTCCGCAAAACCTACAATGTGAAAATCCTCGCTCATTGGTAATTGTCAGATTGACAATGAAAAGGTCCCAATTGTGTTTCTCTCTGGAGTTAAAGTATAATGTTTCTCTAGTCAGCTTGAGCTACTACATACCACTATCATCCAAAGACGAAACTAACTAATCATCTCCTGTCAAGCTTAAGAGAATAACAGGCTTGAATCATATGTTGATGAGAACAACTTTAGTGCAACTGATACTCAAGTGATTAGAAAAATGGACGAAGTATTGAACATTATGCAATATACAAGCTCATACTTATACTTGATATTCTATTGAAACCTATCCAATTGGGCTCATCAATAGTATCTTGTATTGCAATGGATCTAACTAAACCAGGCCTGAAACTTTGTGGCAAGTTTATATTTGATGGCCATGACATAGTGTACATTTTCTTATATTCAAATGGCCATGGACGTTTGTCGGTCACTCTAGACATTGCTTCCATATCCCTAAATAAAAAAGAGTCTGTTTCAGATTAAGTGAATACATCAACATCACCGCATTCTAACCAATTCTTCTATGCGTAGTTATTGACTGTCTTGTTCTTATTTGCTAAAAAAATAATCGGTGATTAAATAATCAGGCTGATGAGGAAAACTAACATGCTAAAGCATTGAAAACGTGTTGAGAGATCAATTTTATATCAATCACTTCATTGCCTCTTTGGGATTTCTGGATTGACATGACTCAAGCTCCATTGCAAAGCTCTCAAAATGTAGCATTAGATGCAAGGCATCTATAAATTAAAATTTGTTGAAATCAATTGTTTAAAACAAGTAGAACTTTACAAGCAATCTATGAAAGTATGTTTTGAAATCAAAAAATCACCCAAAACAAGAACAAGGCCATGAATACATAAGCAATTAGTGTTTATCCCCTCGTTCACACCTTCTCTCACTTCATCCCCATTGAAGTATATGCAATTTTCACCAATCTTTGTCAGGGGCTACATACCTAAGCATGAGCTGAATTTATTTCCTCATGTGATTCTGCTTTTCTGGATCAGCCTAGCATTCTTTCATCTCGAGCTTATATCCAGCTCCATCTAATGCTCATCCTACTTCTGTATCTTAACTTCTGCCCCCTATTTGTTTTTCAAGCAAGCTCAAAAAGAGCTTGCATTCTCACTCTTTTTTCCATTGTTGATTATGCTGATATTATCATTTGCTATTGTGGAGTGTTTATAGTATCACCTTCATCTTTAGCTTGCATTTTCATTTCCTTCTTTGGATCTAACACTAGAATTAATTATGATAGCCTTTTATCATTCTTCTGGCAGAACTACCTCAAGTTCGTCATAATTAGCTCTAGTTAAAATCATAGGACATTGTTAAAGGTGTTCCTCAGGTGCGCTCAAGTTGAAGGCTTAAAGCCTGGCGCTTCAACATATCTAGGTCAGGTTCATTCCAAAAGGCACGTACCTTTTGTCAAGGCTCAAAGTGTGTGCCTAGAGTGCCTCGTGATTTTTTCTCAAAAAAACGAAACTAATTTTTTTTTTTACTTTTAAATTAGTAAATATATTTAATTGTTCTTTAAATACGAACTTAGTGTTTGTAAAATTGGGATTGATAAAAGTAATGAATAACTAATAATGAATGGAGACTATAATGATGATAATAAATGTGTATTTAAAGATGATTATTTAATAGAGAGTTTTGTAGCTAATTTTTTTTTAATAAATGATGCTCAAATTACACTAAATTAGGGTATAGTGTCAAATTTGAACGAAAAATGCCTCTAGAACTAATCTATAAGAGTTTGTAAATAATTAAAATTTTAATTTAGAGAAATGTATAAAAATAAAGAGGCCATTTTAGCAAATAAGTTAAGGAAAGAGAAGATGATGAACTTTTATTTGGTGAATAAATATTAGTCTTTTCTTTGAGTATTTTGAGAATAATATTTTAGATTTGTTAATAAATTTTATTATTCTTTTATATTTGTGAAAAGCTGTGCTTATTAATTGTCACATTTTTCATTATTAGTTGAATCATAAATTTATTATTATTTTTAGAAATATTTTTTTATTTTTATAATTCTATTATCAGTTTTAATAAGCTGAAGTTATTACAAGAATATTTTATATATATAGCTCATAAATTGGCACCTCACTTCCATGAGACCTATGCCTACATTTGGCACCTTGTGCCTAAGCTCCAAGGATACATTGTGTCATAATACGCCTTGTGCCTTTAACAACATTGCTAGCATTCACCTTAAAGATGATATCAATAAGTTTTATTTGTTCATTTAAGTTACAGAATTCAAGAATTTCTTGACTTTTTTTTGCTTTCAGTTTCATCATATCAAACTTGTACATTTGCTTTTTTACCTCTCCTTAAGTTTGTATAGGTTACTAAAAGGTTGTTCTTATTAGCATGCATGGATATAATTTTGTTCTCTATAGCAATTTACTATCCATGGTCACAAGTTTCATGCCATAAGTAAAACTCTTAATAGCCTTAACAATTATCAAAAGCAAAAAATAGTCATTTGTGGTGACAATGATAAATATGCATTAGAATGATCAACACCAGTTGCTTGATGAATTTTAGCAGCCAAAAGCAGTAATGATATCCATCGTATATTTACAATTAAAAACGGCTATAGTAATTATCATAAAATTTGTTTGTGATGGCCACATCATTTATTCTATGCAGAAGTTTTTCAACTCTTAGATTTACATTAATAAATAACAAACTCAACATATTGGCTCCCTCCTCCCCCCCCCCCCCCCAAAAAAAAAAGAAGAAGATGACTGATATACTTTTTCTTAACATCATACCTTTAACATACATAGAAAAGAACTCTCAATTGTGTTTGTGTAATCAGCATGCAAAGGAAGGAATGAGCTCCATTCTCACCATTTTCATTCACATTGCTCTGTTTTTTGGATTCAGAGGGTTGAAATTCTCCTAAACATGGGATGTAAAAATTAAAAGATCACTGATCATTTCTATATTTTAAGCCTTAGGCTTTCCATTTGAATTCAGCTGCTATATAAGTGTTATTTCATGAGTCAAAATATGGTCAGAACCTGAAAATTCCAATTGATATTGCTACCATATTAAGATTTGCGAATTTTGGCTGTAATTTTGTCCTTTGTGATACCCCCTTGGTGTTAGTTTTGAATATATTTGTATATAGTTTATTTGTTACTACCGTAATTAGAGCACCAGAGTGCAAACATGGTGTTAGCTTTCACAGGGATTAAATAATTTGCTCTGGAGGAAATGTACCTGGATTAAGAAATGTTTCAAATTTCCCACAGCAAAATTCATATTTAAGGCAGTAAAATCTCAGTTGCCAAATCAAGAGGAGCCAGTCATTTTTCCTAAACTCTTTTTGTGATTTTTTTTATATCTATAAATCACCCTTTTTTCTTCCTTTACTTGTTACAACTCTTTTAGTTTAGAAACAAGTCACCTCTACCTGTTTATTATTGCTTCATTAGCACAGATGACTATATCCACCTTATTTTCTTTTTCATTATCCTCTACAATGGCAGGGAATGATAACCATAAACCGTGGAAGTTAAGATTCTTTGTTAAAGAACCAGGTGATAGTGGAGGCTTCTATTATGAAGGAGTTCAAAGCACAAAGAATTCTGAGCCGAATCTAGTAAGATATTTTCCAGTTGTAGTAGAGAAACTGATTTTACAATTCTAGGGTTTATTGTCAGTCATAAAAGTATTTATCTATAATTATGTATAATTATGTAATTTTTGTACCTCAAAATTTTGGAATATAAAGAGTTGGATATGTTGAACGGGTAAATGTTCTCAGCTGGATCTGTTTATGAGGTCTTGACAGGAACCTAGTCGTCCACTGCTATGATTTATAGAGAGAATGAGACCACTGTTATGATCTTTTTAACAGAGAATATGGTATTTTAAAATAAATAGTTACATTTGTCCCTGGCAACTAATCTTTTTAGACGAGGAATATAATTCTCTTTTCTTAAAGGATATCCTCTAACTTGCAAGATTGGCATTATCATTGGATCTAACCTCAAAATTATGTATACAATTTCACTGGTCTTTTTGGCTGGGGAAAAAGACAAGGAAAAAATGTAATTACTAAAACAAAATTGGACAACCATTTCTAGGTCTTGATATATTTGAACTAGTGCGTTACACATACATGAGCAACTGTTTTCTATTTCCAGAAATTCGGTATATCCCAAACTCAATTTGGTGATAGAGAAATATTATATTATGGTAGTGTTGAGTTTTCCTTATGTGGACATATTGAATAGGGTGGAAAACAAATTCTGGGGCCCAGTTTTTATGTATCTTTAGTAAATCTGGATACAAGTGAACATGAACATTTTCCTCATCTTACGATAATTTTCAAAGTTTGACTTTCTGCTAATTTAATGATCCTTCAGAAAGGAAACTCAACATCATTCAACTGTAAAAATCATGAGTGATCTTTATGTGTGATTATTAAGATCATTAGAATCTTCACATTAATTCATTATGATCTAATGATTCTTTCTATGGCATTTGAATCTAGCCCCAGTGAAACAAGAGAAAGGTGGCATAATCTGGTCCATTTGTATACATTTATCCAGAGTACTATGTATGTGATAGAGATGCTTATTAATTATAAGGACCATAAGGGCTTTCTGGTCGGTGATATATATGAGATTGTGATAAGGAGGGGAAAAAAGAGAGTTTATGACTGTCAATTATATTGAATTGTGAAATCACCTATTCATCTTTAGTTGACTGCATCCATAAAAAGGTAGCTAATTTGTCTTGGTTGGTGTCAAACTGCTTAAGCCCTAGGGATTGATTAGAGGTTGCCCTATGCAAGTTGAATGTCAGATTTGATGACAAAAAGTCCCTGCCGTTTACAGCCATATTTCTGAAATTTGTAGGTACAGCTTGAGGAGATAGCTACATTTTGTCTAATATCTTCCCGAGTCTTCCTTCAAGTTGGAAAATCTATTTGAACCTTGAGAGTAAGTATAGCAAGTGGGCTTGGGAGAGTCATATTCAGGTTGAATGTTTTTATCCTTCATCCATACCTATCTAATCGTTGAAGGTTAAGATACCTTCTACTACTACTACTATTCAGTTAGAGAAAAAGTCAGAACCTACAGTGATGGTAAATGAAAGGAAACAATCCCAAAGGATCGACAAGTGATTTTATATTCTTAGTTCCAATAGGGAAAAGTAATAAGGTTAACAAAAGTGAAACATTTGATCGATCAAGTTGTAATCAGGCTTGGATGGTGTAGATGCCAAAGCTGGAACCACCAAATAATAGTAATGTTCACTTCTCAAACCAAAACCCCCCCTAGTTAAGGCAAATCTTCCAACCAAACTATTTATTTGGTCAGTTTGGTTGGGTAATGGGTAGATACATTCTTTTGCAATGTCTCCTTATTAGTATCTATTAAATAGCTGGATATTGTTTTAAGACTTTATTTTTCTTATTGCATTTGTTAACGAAAGGAATGAACATGTATTGTTGATGATAAAAGAATTAATTTGCACTTGGTAGTTGATAAAAACGATCCCGTAATTTAATTGAGGCAATAAAAGGGGGAAAAGGTAAGCTTATCAACTCTGGGGGGATGTTACTTAAATCATGCAGAATGATACATAAGGATTCATATAGCAACGCCATGCTGTAGGACCTAATGTTCTCTTTTTGCTGTTTTGATATTGTTATATATTTGATTAAAACATGAAATAAATTTTGTTCTTGACTGCAGATTTCTGATATGAGGTTATAAATATTGTAGACAAATGTAAATCGTATTTTTGTTTATGGCAAGTTGTGTTAGACCTTCTCCGGTGAGCCCTAACCCCGTGCAAATAGGCCAAGTTGGAATTTAAGACTCTTGGGTGACTAAGATGTAATTTCCTTCTACATATCACCTCTAATGAAATTCCAATTTGTGTGTTAAAGCAAACAAATTTTATCAGATGACAATGTGAAGGAAAGATCTCCATGCTGAAATATTTGGATTAACTCCATCCTTAATTGTAATTTTCTACCAGTTAATTTTATTTATGTTTCTAGTTTATAGTTTTGATATATATCTGCAGCCATTATCACAGCAGTCATCAGAAACAGATGCAGTAGAACATGGAAATATAAGCATAAACAGGTTGCCTTTTCTTTCACCATGTCACAATGTAGATGAAGAAATCTTACTATTGTTTGACTTCGTACCACTCCATTAGGAATAATTGTTGAGATGAAATCATGAATACCATCCTTTATCTTCTCCGGAACTTCTATTGAAATTGCAAGAAAAAGGACAGATAAATGGGGGTGAACATTTAGCTCTTCTTGATAGACTTTAAGGATGAACAATTGAGCTACGACTATAATACTCCGGTATTTCAGGTTGGATGTTTTTGGGTTGAGATTAATAAAAGTCATTAATTATGTAATTAAACTATGTAAATAAAGTCATTTAAAACTTATATTGCGTAGTCAAACCTGGATTGATTCTCTGGAGGACCAGGACGTATCACAAAAGTATCATCCTTTGAAGGGCGAATTGATAATTTGAACTAAACCAACTATTTCCGACATTTAATTATTGGTTAGGAAAAATCTCTTGGTTATAGGTATTATATTGTGGTGTGACTTGGATGTAGTATTTAAAATAGTAAATACTAAATGTCTGGGGAGTCCTTCATATTAAATTATACCATCATTAAAATAATAACAATAACAATAATAAGTATATAACTAATCCTCTAACAAACTTATTCTCGTCTTGGTTGCCATAACCACATATGGCATATTCTCACTACCGGCCAATGGATTTTGCAACAACAAACTTTTGCCTCGAATTCCTTCCAGGAATTCTATATATACAGCGTCCCATTTCACTGCTGGCATCCAATTCGGTTGAGTGAGGGAGAGAAGGAAGAGAGCAGAGAGAGTAGAGAGAAATTTGAGAAGAAGAGGCAACAGAGATGCGATACTCTGTTTTTGCCTTTTGCCATTGGTGCTCGCTGCTACTGGTTGCTAACATGGCTGGAGGTGTTGCTGCCATCATTGGAGCTGCTACTGCCGAACACTGCTGTGAGCAGCCATGCTGCTGCTGTTGTTACTCACTATTGCTACGGCTGTGCTTTGTTTTGCTGCATTTGAAAATCATGGCAAGTGGTGCTCCTCATTGTTATGTATTCTATCCGCTTTCAAGTATTCTTCACTCTCAAGCTCATGTGCTACTCTTACATTCTGTTGAGATCCAAGTGTCTACATCAACTTTCATCGGCTGAAAAACAGAGCATAGTCTTTATATGTTGAAACCAAATGGAAGGCTTCATTAAACTCGTTAGTTGCTTGAGGGTAGTAGGAAGTGATGAATTGTAGTAATTTAGCCTTCGTTGGAGAAACTTCGTTCGCCCTCCAACAAGGATGAACAGTAGTTGTAAATTGAAGAAGAGGAAGATGAACAATATCTGTATATAAAAAATAGAGAACATATGAAATTTGGTGTAGGAATCTTAGGAATTCATACTTTCCATGTAAATGTTGTTATTGTGACTTGTTGATGAAATTTGTATTTTCCTCTCGGATTGAAGCCACCATAAATGGCAATTGTACGTTCTTGAAACGTGAGGTGCAGTGCAGTGGCTGTTGCTCTCTGCCATAAAATGTCCTAGTGCGGTTAATTTATTTTATTTTATTTTATTTTTTTAAATAGTTTAAATTTTTTTATACATGATTTGGTAATATTTTGCTGATAAAGTAAAGTACAAATCGTATTTGGTTTGTATAAGCAGGGAGACAGCAGCCCACCTTTTTCTTGAGCTAAAGATTTTAATGCCCAAATGGCGCTAGGCTGGTGCCTGAATGTCGGGACATATTTCGAATAAAGTGATATTTCTCAGATTTTCATTCGATAGTGATAAAGTAATGCGTATTTTATTGTTTTAGGGCCTTAGAAGTGAAATTAGTAAATCAGTAAAATCAATAATAATTGGGTAGAATCTTACAAGCCGGTGTACTAGGCGACGTGTGGGTGGACACCTGAATGGTAGAGAACTCAATTTAGTTTTAGTCTAGTATTTGATTTGGTGTTTGGCGGCATCGACTTATAGTTGGGGGGCTTAGTGGGCCTTCATGGCCCAGTGGGATACTAGTAGTAGGATACTTAGTGTATCTATGGATTTTTTTCATTTCTCTCGATAATGGTTTTCTTTGTTAACTTTGATTGTGTGACTATGTTCCTTATTTGCAGCAAACAACAATCCTACTATTACATGTTGCGAAGTTCTTTTTGTTATACACAATGGTGTGCATATATTATTAGCTTCTTACAATCAATGTAAAGAAAGTTATATGAAAACTCTAGTCTTAAGAAATATGATATTTATGGAACCTTAATATGGTTAATATTTATCCGATGCTGATTTTGGTATCATGGAGGTGATGAGGCATATTGCTTATTGTGGAGAGATGTTTATAGTTGTACTACCATCATATGATATAGTATCAAGGGATATCATGATGAGGAATATTAGGTTTGACATGTTAATACAAAGAATATAAAAATACTATGGTCTCAATGAATATAGAACCAACAAAACCTTAATGTACTCAATAGTCATCCGATATTGATTTTTGTATCATGATGATGATGAGATATATTACTTATTGTCGATAGATACTTATAACAGTGTAACTATCATATGTTATAGTATCGAGGGATATCATAATAATGGATATTAGGTTTAACATGTTGAGACAATTCCCATATCCTTTGTGGGTGAAGAGAAGTTGGACATAGTTATTCCCGTACCCTTTGTGGGCAGAGGAAATGCATGCCGGTGAGATGCCTGTACTTTGTTTGGCAAAGTTTTGATGGGTCATGAATTTGGTCGCATGTTATACTTACAAATATTGGTTACCTCGTGATGCATTTCCAACTGATGAGGGCAGACATACACGGCCTTTGGTTCACAGTGATAGAATAAGATTCAAGGGATTTTCATGATATATTGTTATTGTTAATACCTCTAGAGATTGATATTCAGTAGAATCCATGAATTATATTCAGTAAAATCCATTAATTTGATTCAATAATATTCGGATTTTATAGAATCCATGATACTTTATTGTTATTTGGATTTGGAGCATCCAAATCATTCATACTGATATCTGGATCATGGAATCCCTATCTTCTCGTGATGTTGGATTTCAAGGGATTCCCGCCATTTGTTGATGAGATCTAAAATCTATATAATCATTTTATCTTCATGATATGCGAGTTCGGTGGAACCTATTCTTGTTGTTTTTTAGTCATAATTACGACAAATTGTTAAGTTTCAAATAGATTTTATAGTTGAACTTTATATTCCTGTTGTTACTTTTGTATCTTGATATTTTATTCGAGAAGATTATTGATTTCTATACATTGTCATTTATTATCATTTGTTAGGCATTTGGCTCACATTTATTTTTTATTGGCTTTGGATTTGAGTTGAGTACATAGCGCTAGTGAGAAATCTTTCATCTGTTGTGGGACTTTCAGATAATGAGAATTTTGAAAACTAGTAGTTATTATTCTTTTGGTGATAGACAAAATATGTTGTGATAAAAACTTGGTGGTTTTCTCTTAGGCTGTGACCCTTGACACTTTAGTAGTTTTTATTTTCTTAGTTATTTGTACGATATATTAATGAGATGATAGTTTTATGATTGAAGAATGTTTTAATTTTATAATTGATATTTGATGGTTATGTGGTTTGAGATTTCCGCATAAGTGATCCGGGCTGGATCTAATGGTTCAGGCTCGGCTCATCACAACAACAATGTACCAAAGGTGAAATGTGTGGCAAGGTGTGCATTGGACTTATGTTTGACTAGTTTCTGTTTGTGCTATTTATGTTGTGATACTGGACAGGCGCATGTGTCTGCATGTGTGTGTGACACTTCAAGGTACATACCTTCTATATGAAAATATGTAATTGAGTTCATAACTGAAAATTTGGTTGTATGAAGGTTGTTTCTTTAGTTAAATATTGATGGTTTTGGGTTTAACTCTTGCTCCAACACTTCTAAATAATTCATGCTAGTAGAATGCATGTCCTGTGAGGTAGATGTTAGACCACCCAGGTGAAGTGGTAATGAATATGAGAAAACTCTAGTTGCATAAACTAATGGCATATTGGTTGGTGGGAATAAAAATTTTATTCCCACCTTATTACCAATAAAATATTTATTCCTATATTTGATTCCTTTTTTACATTGAATAATTATTCCTTAAGGAAAAAATATTCATCCAACTCAAGAAATAAAAAATATCAAGTTTTTTTAGGTATTTTTTATTCCTTATATGTAAGGAATAACTATTTTTGCAATTATTGCTATTTTGGCCATCGTCCTTTTATCCATTGTTTGAAACCCTCGCCCTTATCCGTTCATCACTCTTTTCTTTTCCAATTCGATACTGTCCAAATTTGAGACTACCGCCCCCATGCAAAAATTCCTCACGTACAATAGCGAGTCCGAATTTAGAGACAGGTTTGACCTTGACTGCTGCCCATACTCCTCCGACTAGTTTCAGATGTATGAGTTCAAGATCCGCTATTGCACCTGCAGCCGTGGCCACAACTGGACCAATTGTCCGTTCGCCAACCCTGGCAAGAAGGCCCGTCAGTGGAACCCACACAAGTATCACTACTTCAGCATCGTGTGTCCAGAGTACCACTGAGACAGTTACAGTAGGGGAGACTGTTGTGAGTTTTCACATGGGTTTTTGAATACTAGCTCCACCCGACACGGTACCACACAGAGGCGTGTGAAACTGAGAAGAATTGTAAGCGGAAGGTCAGTTTCTTTACGCATTCTTCTCGTGAGTTGAGAATTTTGCTTTCACAACAAGAAGGCTCCGGAAGCCATGAGAAGGGGAATAATATTAGCAGTCATTATTGTAGGCATTGTTCATACTTTTTGACATCCATAATCTTTTTTTATTGAATAAGGGTAAAAAAGTCATTAGTATAAATTCTTACCCAATTTCTCTTACTATTATTACATACCAAATATTATAATACTACTTCTTAGCTTAATCCAAATGAGTAACCAAATATGGGAATAGAAATTTTCAATTCTATTCTCATCTTATTCCATTTTCTGAAAATAATTATTATATTTTTATCTTATTCTATTCTAATAGCCAAGCATGCCGTAAGTTTTGACTTTATAAAAGAGTTTTACAAAATTCTAATCATGGTTAGCTCACTCTTGAGAATCTGTTATTCAATCAAAAATAAAATACTTCGAGGGCCGGTCATTGGAATGCAGAAATAGCATTTGTTAAGATTCTATTGGACATAAATATGCTTTTAAATCAAACAAAGAATTTTGTTTGGAAAGGAGAGAGATTTATATGTGGTTATCTCCTCTATTACTTGCGCATGCAGTATGTATATTAATATGGTGTTCTCTGCAATTGTCATTTAACCTTGGTGTTGCATAACTGTTGTTATCGTTACTAAGAATGTTTTTTTTTTTTAATTTTAAAAATTGATTTTGTGTGAGGATTATCTAGGAAAATGCAGATAATACGTCAATACTCAATAAGCATTCTATCTTATTCTTCCATGTGTATCTCTGTATTTGTATTTCTATGTACATTTAAAATTTTCCTTCTTATAGTTGACAGTATAATGCTGTATCTCCTGTATTGTGGTGTTATGTAATGATTAATGTTACTTTCTAGCTAGACACTGTGTGGTGGTGTGTTTGTTTGACTATGGTAAATGTTTGACTGTAGTTCCACCATCACTCAAGTTCAACACGAACATCACGTTCAATGCAGGAGGTTGAAAATTTTGTGCTCTATAATTGAATTCCACAAACATCATCTGAATCCCAGAGATCTGAAGACGACCCTTTTGTTGGTTGGCAAATTAGTTTTATAGTTAAATGTGTTATTCTTCTCCATTTATGACTAGCACGGGTAAGGACTGACTTAGGTGGTCTTTTCAGTCAGGAAAGAAGCAATCATCAAGAAAACACGAGAACTGCCAAGGACTAAAGCTGAGAGTAGTGATGTAAATATAGGGATCAGGGAAAGAATTTAGCCTCCACATTTTGACGGTAATTTATGCTTGAAATTATTTCCAAATTTCTGTTATTTTAGGCTATAATATGGATTTTTTTTCTCTGTGTAGTTATGAATTTTGACTTCCGGGCAATGACACAAATCAAGGATGCACAAGACCCCATGTACTTCATACTTCTTCTGTTGGTGATTGTGCAGGCCATGCTTCATCAGGTAATTCCTTTTTCATGATCTTAATCCAACTAAATATACTCACATATGCATAATTACATAGACGATTTTTTGGTGCCTGTATGTGTTTTAAAGAAAATTCTCATGAAAATGTTAGGAAATCTTTCCCCATTGAACTTTATTAGTAAATGGTATGGTCTTCACCTTGCAAATAAAGGTTAACGTTGCACAAAGTGGCTTTGTTTATATGAATCTCTTCATATAATTTTCTCTTTTTGGAAGGGTCCTATATTTTTTTCATTATTCAATTGGCTCAAGTGTTTGCTTCAGTTTGTCTTCCTTCTAAAAGTACACCGAGCCTGACTTGGTATTCTTTAGGTAAAGTAGAAAAAGTTAGGGTAAGCATTGCTTCGCCACGTTAACTAAAAGGCGTGTCAGTCAAAATGGTGTAGTTGAACTTATGAAAGCTTTTTCCCTCTTTTCTGTTGTGTCCACTAGAAAGCCTATCGGCTGTTAAATTATGACGTGGGGCATCCATGCCCCATCCTTAAAATGCCGCCTCAAAGCTCTATGCCAAGATTGTATCCCGTCAGTATCTTGGAATGAAACCAGTGGATTTTACCAAGAATTCTAGTTGGCTCTTGTTAAACTGATGTGTGACATACAGTGAAATGTTTATCTGAATATGGTGTTCATATCGAACGCTGTCTTTTTTTAAGGAGGAAATTGCGGAAATGGAACGGAAAGAAAGTGCATAACAAACTTATAAATTAGGAAGTAGCAGAGGCCTGTTTTAGAAAAGAAAACAATAGCAAATGGGAGTTTAAAAACCCCAGTTGTGTTCACGAGTTATATCAAACCTGCATATGGTTGAAGTTGAGCTACTTGTATGTTGGGTTTTCAGTAGAGAACTAAACATTTAGCCTGTGGTTTTGATCAATATATGGTATATATTTTGTACTGGAGACCGCCTGTGTTTTGATTCTACACTGCCCGTGGTTGTTTTGCTCCCATGATAAATATTCTCTAGCTTTTCTCAAAACCACATCTTAGGTGCCATAAAAATTTTTGATTATGTGCAGCAAAGAAAATAATGACGAAGAATTGAATGATAAATCCATCTTCTTACTCATTGATTTCGAAAATCAAATCACTGATTTAATAAGGAAAAGCCAGGATAGTCAAATTTGTATGGGGAGGTGTGATATTTTTTCCCCACCATCTGTTAATGTCAAAAGGGTCAACTGTGCGACCCTTATGCCTCTTTGACATCTTGTTTTCATGGCATTCATTTATAGGGATTTTGTCAGAAGAGCATAAGTGATTTTAGTTGGTATCTGTTTTTTATTTGTTCTCTAAATTTGGAATTATCTGAGGAGGCATATTCTCCGTTTGTAGCTGGCAAAACATGAGGAAATTTAGTTGCAACAAATATCATTAATCTTTTGTTTCCTCAACAAATGATATCCCAAATTGTTTCCTCAACGAAGATTCTCTCTGATGCGAGCAGTCCTTGGCTGTGCATGAAGAAGAGAATGATGTTGAAGATAGCTTAGTTCTATTTATTTGTCATTTATTTTGTCACAGCTACTCCATGGAAGAAGATAAAAACGAGGCCGGGAAGAGAAGCGTCAAGGAAAGCTGCAACAGTACTTCCAGTTGGAGGCAGCCGAGTATCAGAAAAGCGTGAAGAGGAAGGAGTAGCAAAGTCATCATGAGTAGCAAACTTGATGGAAATGATGTGAAATTCAAAAGCAGTGTGGCCGTTTCAAAGTCAGTGAAAGAGTAAGCAACGTGATGGAGTAGGGAGCGCCATCAAATGAGGATTAGCGTGTCTTGATTGTGGCCGTAGGTTGAGATTCTAGTGAATTTTAGAAGTATTTCCGAATCACGTGAGTGAGGCAGCATTAGTTATGGCTGCTCAATCAGCGGCAATGACTGCGAGAGCAGCAAAAACAATCGGCAAGGTTGGTGATTGCGAAGATCTGGAAGACGGTGACAGCAATTTTCACCATTGAAGATGATGAAAGCTGTGGCGTTCATAGAGACGATGTGATCGGTTGGAAGACTAGTCAAGCTAAGCCAGTGAGGAAAGATGGCGGGGGCCCTGTTCCGTAATGACAACACAATGCTTGTGCAGCACAATCACGGTCATTGTAATGAAATCTAACGGCCGTAAGAATTATTTTTTTAAATTTTCAAACGTAAAAGAATAAAAAAAACAAAGTGAGTTGTGACGTTAGATTTTATCTCAACGGTTTTGATTGTGTGGCATAGGCCTTACGTCACACAGCACGGGGTCCCTGAGCACTTGAGGAAAATAGGTAAAACTAAGGGGGAGATTTTATATAATGTTTTTTCTCTCAATTATGTTTCCTTTTTTTTTCTTAATTTTATTAAGAGATTTTATTTTATTTTTTTTTAACCAACTCGGGCTTGATTTTTTCATGTATAAACAAATTGAGTTTAGCTTGTCTATTGGACCAAATATATGAATAAATCAACTCGAGTTCCTAAATAATCTACTAACAAGGCTCTAAACAAACTTGTAGGAAAGTTTACAAACAAATATAGTATTAGAAATGAATTTATCAATGAACTTGTAGCAAGCTTATTCATGAGTTTATAAACTAAGTATAATGGGATTGTTTATGAGACTAGTTGGGTCTAACTTGATTTAGAATCAAGATTGGGTGTCACTCTTTTTTAATGTAATTAGCTCAAATGAGCTTTGCCTAAACTAAGCTTTCAAAATATCTATGAACATTTGATTCATTTGTAGCCCTAGCACAATGCCTTCCCCGACCTAAATGAAAAGTGTTGCGTCCTCATACTTTTACTCTGATCAGAATTAGAATCTGACAACACCAAATACTGTTTGTACGAAAACGAAAGAGAGAATACGATGACGGATGAGTAAGAGTACGATGACGAATGCACGAAGAGTTTTTATGTGGATAATCTTCTCTTAAATGAGAAGATAAAATTATAAAACTTTAATCTGATAACTACTTTCACTATCTTGTGCTTGATTACAAAGATATTATAAGGTACGCTCAAGTATGAGAGATTGAGGACTTAGTGTATGAAATCTCTAAGAGTTACTCTTACAATATGAGACATTCCCTCCTTTCTTTTTATTACTGCTAGCAAGAGTAAATGTTGGGGATCCTTTATTTGGTAAACATTTAATATATTTATAGTAGTTAAATTTTTCAT
>JAOVVI020005853.1:0-16108 GCA_028571085.2 Nepenthes alata
CCAAAGACCAGGGCTAAAAATGAATAAACTTGTTGATCACCTTCAGCATTTGGATGCACAAGTTAAAAGGTTGAATGCAAAAGTGTATTCAGTGAGACAAGTCTGGATTAAGAAAAGTGAGCTACATTACCCCTTGGCCATTCATGACAAAAAGGGGCCATGTACTTTTGGACTTTGGATCCACTCACTTATTTGTTTTCCCTAATTTTGCACAACATCTTATAACACCTCTCAAAATTCTTGACTATCCTCTAATGGTAGCAACACCCACAGGATCAACGGTAGTTTCAAATGTTATGTACCCAGAGTGTTCCATTGAGGTTGTGGGTTCCAAATGCCAGTAAACTTTGTTTTCCTGGAGATGAGGGACTTTGATGTAATCCTAAGAATGGATTGGTTGGCAAGTTACTATGTCAACATTGATTGTTTCCGAAAAAGAGTAGATTTTACTATTCCTAGAAATGAACCCTTTTATATTCAAGTAGTCCGGCAGAAGGAAGCATCCTACTTCATTTCGGCCTTTCATGCCCAGCACTTGATAAGGAATGGGTGCCAGACTTATCTAGCCTTTACTAGTATGACTGAGGATCTAGGAATTCCAGCTAAAGAGATTCCTATAGTATATAAATTTGAAAACTTATTTCCAAAAGAGTTGCTTGGGATGCCACCCAACCGGGAGATAGAATTTGAAATAGAGTTGGTACTAGGGTCAGTGTCAATATCTAAGGCACCATATAGGATGGCGCTGGCTAAACTGAAAAAATTAAAGCAGCAATTGTAAGAATTGCTAGATAAAGGTTTTATTCGGCCGAGCGTGTCTCCATGGGGCGCGCCGGTCCTATTTGTGAGGAATAAGTATCCCTTGCCAAGAATAAACGACCTCTTTGATCAGTTACAATGAGCTTATGTATTCTCAAAAATTGACCTTAGGTCTGGTTATCATCAGCTCCGAATCAGTAAAGACGATGTGGCAAAGGCAGCCTTCCAGACCAGATATGACCATTATGAGTTTGTGGTAATGCCATGTGGGTTAACAAATGCTCCAGCCGCATTTATGGACTTAATGAACCGAGTTTGTTAGCATTATTCGGACAAATTTACAATAGTCTTTATTGATGACATCCTTGTTTATTCTAAGGGTCATAAAGAGCACAAGGAGCATTTAAGGATTGCACTTCTGACTCTTAGGGAACACCAGTTATTAGCAAAATTTAATAAGTGTGAATTTTGGTTTGAAGAAGTGGGATTCCTAGGTCACATCATTTCTAAGGACGAAATTTTGGTCGACCCTAAGAAGGTAGAAGCAGTGGTAAATTGGAATCAACCAACCTCTGTGGCTAAAGTACGGAGCTTTCTGGGCATTGGCGGTTATTATCGGGCAATTTCTCCCGAATTGCCTTGCCACTCACCCAACTAACAAAGAAGGACGTTATGTTTGATTGGACTGATGAATGTGAATGGCGGTTTTAGGTACTAAAGGACTGACTGACTTCTGCACCGGTTCTAACTATTTTGGATGAGTCAGGAGGACTGGTTATTTACTGTGACGCCTCAAAGTTTGAGCTAGGCTGCGTTTTAATGTAACATGCAAAGGTGGTTGCCTATGGGTCTCGTCAGTTGAAGGATCACGAAAGAAATTATCCAACCCATGATTTAGAACTAGCTGCAGTAGTATTTGCATTAAAAATTTAGAGACATTACCTATATAGTGAGAAATTTCTTGTTTACCCTGACCATAAAAGTTTGAAGTATTTATTCTCTCAAAATGAGCTAAATATGAGGCAAAGAAAATGGCTTGAATTTCTTAAGGATTACGACTGTGAGATCCAGTATGAACCAGACATGACTAATGTGGTTGCCGATACATAAAGTCGACGACCAGCTTACCTGGCAACATTGCAGATCAAGTAGATGGAAATGTTGGATTGTCTAAAGTACTATGATATCCAACGTTATGTTCGTGGTAATCGGATACTTTTAGCATACCTTCAGATTCAGCCAGAAGTCATAAATGAGGTTAAGGAGAAGTAAGTGAATGATTCCTTCTTGATTGACATTGTGGGAGACCTAAATTAGGATTCCAGGGCTGATTTTAGTGTCCGAGACGATGGAGTGTTGAGATTTAGAGATTGTCTATGTGTGCCAAATGATAAGGAGTTAAAGGAGAAAATCTTGAAGGAAGCTCATCGATCTCGCTATACGATTCATCCAGGGATGAATAAAATATATCAGGATTTCAAAAAGATATTTTGGTGGAGAAACATGAGAAGGGACATTATGGCTTATGTGGAGAAGTGCCTTGTTTGCCAACAGTTAAAAGCTGAAAGGAAGAAACCATCTGGACTATTGCAGCCGATACCGATTCCAAGTTGGAAATGGAAAGACATTGCTATGAATTTTGTATCAGGCTTACTAAGGACTCCCAAGAACCATGACGCTGTTTGAGTTATTGTCAATCAACTGAATAAAACAGCCCATTTCTTGGCAATCAGAACAACGTATTGACATGATAAATTGGCCCAGTTGTATACAAATGAAATCGTTAGACTCAATGGCGTGCCGGTAATGATCATCTCAGATCAAGACCCGCGCTTTGTCTCCAGATTTTGGGAGAGTCTGCATAAAGAATTGGGGATGGGTTTCAAGTTTCGTATGGCATATCACCCCCAAACTGACGGGCAATCCGAGCATACAATTCAGATATTCGAGGATATGTTAAGGGCCTTGGTGTTGGAGATGAAAGGAAATTGAGATAATTACCTGACCGTGGCAGAGTTTGCATACAATAACAGCTATCAGGCTAGCATAGGTATGGCCCCATTTGAGGCACTATATGAAAAAACATTTAGGTCGCTTATACAGTGGGAAGAGATTGGAGATAAAAGGATTTTGGGCCCAAATATTATTAAAGAAACAGGAGAGAAGATAAAACTAATTCATGAAAATTTAAAAGTGGCTCAGAGTAGACAAAAGAGTTATGCAGATCGGAGGAGGTCCGAGTTGAAGTTTGAAGTAGGTGACCATGTCTTCTTGAAAGTGTCTCCATCCAAGGGGACGTCCAGGTTTGGAGTAACAGAAAAATTGAAATCATGATTCATTGGTCCTTTCGAGATTTTGGAGAGGATTGGAGACGTAGCCTACAGGTTGGCATTGCCACCCAGCTTGGAAGATGTTCATGATGTGTTTTATGTGTCAATACTCAGGAAATATGTTCACGACCCAGCCCACACAATCAACTTCGAGGATCTGACTCTCGATGGAGGCCAATCTGATGTGGAGTGGCCTGAGCAGATCATAGACCGACGGGATCAAATCTTGCGAACAAAGACCATTCCTTTAGTAAGGTCCTGTGGAAAAATTACTCTATTGAAGAAGCCACCTGGGAACGTGAATCTGACATCTGGGACAAGTACCCACAATTGTTCCCTTAAGAAAATGATGTATATGTATTTGTTTTGACAAATTTTGAGGATGAAATTTTATAAGTAGGGGAGAATTGTAATGTACCAATTTTGAATATCTTCTATAATCAAAAATATTAAATTATCAAGACGTCATTTTTTTTGTAGTATAAAATTATTGGCTGGGATGTGCAAGGAAATTTGTCTAGTCAACACGACATTGACCAAGTTTCAGAAAGCAGAAGTTTCCGGAGACCTTGGAATGAAATTTTCGGAGACCTCGTGGTGAATTTTCCGGAGACCTTTAGATGAAGTTTCCGGAGACCTTGTAGTGAATATTTTCGGAGACCTTGTGATGAGTTTTCTGGAGACCTTGTGGTGAATTTTTTCGGAAACCTTGTGATGAGTTTCCAGAGACCTTGTGGTGAATTTTTCGGAGACCGTGTAATGAATTCCAGAGACAACTTTCGAAGACGATTTTTGGAAACGATTGAGACGATTTCCGGAGATGACTCCGGAGACGATAAAATTGAAGACAATGACTTCCGGAGACCTTGATCTTTGGAGGCGATGATTTTGGAGTAGATAATTTTTGAAGACCTTGAGGCTGATTTCCGGAGATCTAGATCACCGGAGACGATGACTTTTTAGGAAATAAATTGGGAAAATCCCTGAGGATGATCGAGAAGGCTTCCAGATACGATTTCCAGAGATGATTGAGGAGGCTTCAAGACGGTAATTCTGGAGACCTTGTTTTCAGGAGACCATGAATTCCGGAGATGATCTCCGGAGACGACCGAGACGGCTTCCGAAGACGATTGAGGAGGCTTTTGGAGATCTTGATTTCCATAGACAATTAATGAGGTTTTCGGAGACCCTGATTTTTGGAGACCTTGATAAAAGCTTCCGAAGAGGAAGTTAAGATGCAAAAGTCAACCGGCAATAATAAGGAAACCGGAATAGCACGAATTGTTGACCAATTTTGATGGATAACCAAACTAACTTGATGGTTGGTTTTGACTAAGGGATGATTGACCAAATTTGAGTAGGTAACCTACTTTCAACCACACCGTTGACCTTCTAGAAAGAAAAGGGGGGCAAGTAAATAAGTACGAGTGGTTTACTTGCCGTACCTACTCCCACCGACCCCCATTGCCTACAAATTTAGGGTTTGGGCATTTGGAAGTGAAGTTTTTGTAAGACAAAAGAAGCAGAGGAGAAGATAGAGAGATAGAGTTTCGGCCTGATATAAGTAAGGGAGTTCACAAATCAAAAAAGGATAAGGCAAGTGTACTCACTGTTTTAAGTTCATGTTTTAATACAAGTATACCCTACGTTTTGATGAATTCATGTTAGAATCTGATAAGGACTATTTTTTTATGCTCTCTTTGCTAAGTTTCTAGGTGAAGCATGCCATGATAATTTGCTTTGATCATCTGAATTAAGGTAGAACCTCAGTTAATTACATATTTAAAGGAATCCCTAATTATTGCCAATGAAAAGATTTTCGGTTATTCCATGACGTTTAGTTATTTACTTAAATGCATGAAGTTGGATGTTTGCATGTTAAAGAAGTCTGGCCATGACCATGATTTTAAGAAGCATGATTACTGTATGATTAAAAGAAGTCTGGTTATTGCACATTTAAAAGATCTTCGGCTTTTTTTTATAAAATGACCTCCGACGTTTTGACGAGAAGATCTCCGACTTTTGATGAAAGACCTCTTGTTTTTTATGGAAGACCTCCGGCTTTAAAACATTGAATGAAAGCTCCTATATTTATGAGAACTTCATTTGTTGGAAATTAAAGATGAAAACTATATGTCCATGGAAAAATATATGTAATCCGGATAGCAAGTGGAACTCTCTGTCATTCGACTTTTGAGATTTCGTAGATGGCCATCGTATGATAAGGATATGATTAGAGTCTCCATTAGACTTGTTAAAATTGGATAAGCATATTGGAGTGACACTCGAGGACTTCCCTTGGGCCAAGGGGAAACTTTTGGTGGCATTTTTGGACTACGACCCCGTATGCCGGGCGATAGGCATTACCGCCCACCTCTGGGAGTATAACAGGATGATACGACTTTAGGTTGTGGGGTGATACACAATCCTTCCTCGATATTGTCCGCTCCCGTCCGGTCCCTAAATATAATATGTTTTTGGCATGAATTTGAAGGAAAGATGACTAAGGGATAAGGAAAACAACTTCTGAACTTAAAGTAAGACAGTTTTCACAAAAATGTGTTGAATTCATGGTTCATTCTCTTTCATGCCAGAGCTTAGGTTTTAGCATCTTAGATTTGATTTTTAAGTTATATACGCATGCTTTCAGCATATGGGTACCTTGCTGAGATTTTTAGCCCACTCCTATTCTATTTTTCAGATGATGATTGGCTTATGTCAGACAAGAAAGAATAGAGCATGATAGAATAGTTAGGCAGGATAGCTGACTGGAATTAAGTATCAGTGCAGGAGCAAAATTGATGTATTCTCTTTTGGTCATTTTGGGAAAGATTTTGTAAAACACTTCCGCTGTGAAAGTTAATGGATATTAGAATATTTCCACATGATTTTTCTTGTTGTAAGTAATTTGTGATTCTTAGTGGCATCTCAACTCGTTTTCATGACCTCCGTGTCTCACCGACAAACCTCGTTTTCTGGCCAGTCAGGTTAAGGTAACCCAAAACCTTTGTGGCAAACTCGAGAAGTTCGGCCTTAAGTGATCCTGTGCATGCAATGTAAGATAAACAAAAAAAAATTTAAGTCCACCGTTTGACCAGAATAAATTATTATGCAATAGGATGTATCTGACGACGGCCGTATGCGGTGGAATATGGCCAGTCCATCACAGAACGGGCATGCCTAGGGTGCCGGCCCAATAAGTCCAAATATCATCTAAAATTTTATAATATTTAATTAATTTTTATCACATCTAAATTATCAAAAATAATAATAAATAATTTTAATTAAATCGAATAAAAATTTAAAATATTACAGACGTTGCATGTTAATAGGGCATCTTCTCAAGTTGTTGGAGGAGTTGGGATAGTATTAATCCCACATGAAGGATTCGAGATTACATACTCAATTACATTCGGCTTCCTAGTTACTAACAATATGGCAAAATATGTAGCTATGCTAACCAGATTAAAACTGAAGAAAGAATACTCTGTCAAGAATCTAATCATTTATTGTGATTTTAAATTGGTCCAATGAAATATTAGGTAATTTCAAAGAAACCAATCCTAATTTAGCAAAACACTTTCACAAGATACAAAATCTCTTGCCATTCCTCGATAAATTTGAAATAATCCATATCCTTAGGGAAGATAATTAGAAAGCCGATTGACTTTCTAGATGGTGATATTGAGTTATCCAAAATAATATGCCTAAGATATGAAGGAAATGCTTTAGAAACCCAATATCAAGGGACAAGATAAAGTTCTCCAAATATCTAATGAAAAAATTTGGATGACTCGTAATCTTAAGTACCATGAAAATATGACACTTTCTAGCCATTCAATGGAGGCAAAGAGGATTTGAAAATGGCTTGTTTGTATACTATAGATGGTGGATTAGTATATAGAAAAGGCTGCTTTGTATCCTATATGTGCTATTTTACTCTAATAGAGGCTGATTATATTCTCAGAGAGGTACATCTTGATATATATGGAGCGCATATGGGAGGTAAGAACTTGGCCTTCAAAATTATGAGGTAAAATTATTATTAGCTAATGACAAAGAAGGATACACTAGGGTTTGTTAAAAAATATAAGAATTGTCAAATTCAATATGGAAAATCCAAACAACCGCATACAAAACTTCATGTTTTACAGGCGCTCTAGCCATTCGCACAATGGAGTTATATATGCTCGGCACATTTTATCTGGCAACCGGTTAAAGAAAATTTATTATTATTACATTAGATTATTTCACAAAATGAGTAGAAAGCTTCCCCATAAGCCAACATTACATAACAAAATGGATTAAAATTTGTCCTAAAATATTGTTTGTAGATTTTCGATACCAGAGGTAATAGTGACCAACAATGATACTTAATTCTTTAGTAAACGGTTTACAAAGTATTATATTGGCTTTGGTATTAGATTAGGTCATATATCAATTTCATACCCCCCAAACAAATGGATAAGGATAAGTAGCGAACTAGATGATAGTCAATGGGTTAAAGATCAAATTAGATAAAGCTAAGGCATTTGGGCAAACAAACTTTCATCCATATTTTGGGTATACTAAATGACTCCAAAAGAAGGGTCTTAGGAAACACCCTTCAATCTATGTTATAGTATAGAAGTAATAATCCTAGTGGAGATAGAACTACTGAGTTTGTATAAAAAATTTTGCTCCAAATTAAAATTCTCAACTCTTGAGATAAAATTCATATTTCTTAAAGGAAATCAGAAAAGCATCACACATTTGGATGGCAACATATTAAGAAAGAGTCACACAATATTATAACATGAAAGTAAAAGTGCTAACTTTCAAAGTGTCTTGGTGTTGAGAAATGTTGAAGTAATCAGGAAACATGCATACAGGAATAAATTATCCCCAACATGGAAAGAATCATTCCTAAAGTCAGCAAGACTCTGTAATGAGGCGTATATGTGTCACACTCAAAATGGAAAACCTAATCCCAAGAACCTGGAATGCCTTTTACCTCAAAAAGTACTACCAATAAAAAGGCCAACCTAAGAATATAGAAGTAAGCCCTGCTTCTTACTTTGGAGTGCTTGTGTGTTGTAAAATATTTTTAGAACTATCAATAAAAATATTTTTGAGTTTACTTTTTGCTAATTTTTATGCATATGTATTATTAATATAACCACGATTGACCCTGAGTTAAACAATTGATTTAAATATCTTATCTATTGAAGGCACAAATTTAAATGAATGGTCATGATGTATGCTCAATG
Source organism: Nepenthes alata (assembly GCA_028571085.2). NCBI lineage: Eukaryota > Viridiplantae > Streptophyta > Magnoliopsida > Caryophyllales > Nepenthaceae > Nepenthes > Nepenthes alata. The sequence goes on from JAOVVI020005853.1 coordinate 8,339, forward strand.
AAACCATATGGTCTCGAATATGGTCACACACCCATAACTCAAGAAAACTCAAGGGCTTGAGAACTGAGCATTCGGTTTCTCTTTAAGAGGTCAAAAAATAGGCCGAATGAAGTCAATCAAAACTCGACTAGTAAAAGTCAACAGACCTATTAAAGTTCAGGGGTGCAGCAAAGGCATAAATGAAAAAACTGCCTTCATCAGCAACAATAGTCGAAGGACTTAGCTGGCAATCAATTCGGACATCCTATGTTTAAAGACTCAAATATGAGTGCTCAGTGGCTAACTTGCCTCATCAACATCAATTTAACGACCAATAGAAATAAGGAGATGGAAAAGTTTGAACATATATATTGAAGACCAAAGTACATCATCCGTAGGATAATCGGAGGTTACAAGATTCAACGACTAAAATTGATTGGCAATCCTACAACTGTTCCTTGGATCCAAAACTGGAGCTCGTCAGCATGATTGTTCTTCTAAGCTTTTAGCTTCGAAGGCTAAAGAAGCTCTAGAATTTCTAGTATCCAAATAGTCAACGGAAAAGTCTGGAGCTATCCAAGAGACTATCATATTATAAAAATTAATACCTTCATTGAATTGAGAGTTAAGTAGAGAATTGATTTTTTCAGATTAAATACTCCTCCTTACTAACTCCTGAAGCAATAAGCATTTAGTCCTTAGTCCATCTATGGCACCAACAACTATTGCCACACGTCATTTGGCATCAAGAGTTCTTTCCTGAAAAGAAGTGGCTTGATCTCTAGTAATAGCAACTTGATTGGCAATAATAAGTTCTATTCATTCATTCAGCAACTTTTTTCTCAAGATGAATTGATTGAACTTCAAAGAATGATGCCGTAGCCTTGGCAACCATTGCTTTGAACGCCAAACCCCTTATTGCAACCGAATCAATGATGGATCAAGACAAGCAATCAATCTTAAAATCTTAATTGTAAAACCTATCTCTAATTGGATGTACCTAATTGGACAGCAGAAAGACTAAGTCAATAGTATGGAAATAAATGAATGACATGAAACCAAATGTTCAAAATCTACCTCTTGGGTTAGAAGACTCTCTTTAGGATTAAACCTTGACGATGATCTAGCTTCATCAAGGTTTGAAATAGATGAGCATTTCTAGCAAAGGAGAGGCAAAGATTTAAGGAATAAAAGAATCTCAAAAACTAGGACCCAAAGTGAGGTGACTGAACCCGAATGACTTTGGCAGGATGGCAAATGAATAATGAATCCTCTAACAATATGTACACTATTATTTTATGGATTGAGAGAAGCAGCCTAAGTTGCAAAAGGCACAAGAGCTAGTTCAATTGATGAAGGAGAGTCGAATAAGTCTGGAATACCATATTCAATAATGATAGGAATATTAACTAGCTCATCTTATGTGAGAAACGATTCAAAGAATAGTACTTCTCTCTTAAAAAATTGGCTGGAATTCTTTCCTCAAAATCTAAAGTAGGTGTCTCCTTTGAAGAACCAACGAGAAAAGAGGCAATAGCTAGAGTTATCGGATGAGTAAATCCTTTGACCCTCATCTCAGCCCCAACCTCAACTAAACAGGCCTTAAAAACTTCATTAATAATCTTTGAAACCTCATCATTATCTGATCAAGAAATTGATAAAGTTGTAATAGAATGTTGGACTGATCATTGCTAGCCCAGGACAGTATATAAAAATGCCCTTTCTCCTTAATAACTACAATCAGGATGCAAAAATAAAAATTCTTCTTTTATTGTTGGATTCATTTATATACAATACAAAATCCTTAGATTAGCTTAAGGAAAAAATAAGGAGATAAGGGTGAATCCTATCAACAAAACCAAAGAGTCCAAATAGTTCACCACTTCTCTCAAATTCAACATCCCATCATGTAGCTCCAGCTGATTAATAGGCAAATAAATGTATCACAACAAAGGGGCCAAGTGACATTGAACCTAACAATTCCACTAGAAGTTGGGTAGCAATATAGAGACTCCGAAATGGATGCATCTGTTAGAGAAATACAAATGGGCAACAAGACATCTAGTGGAATAAAAGCCACGGGAATAATCACCTAGACAAACAATAGTCTATTCAAGATGTTATATAAAAAAAAATTTAAGATAATTTTTCATATAAAATAGGATAATCAATACAGATTTTAAATACACTTCTCAAATGAATGCCAAAACATCTAGGAGAAGTCTCTCCACTTCAATCTACCGGGCATAAGTAACCACATCAAATATAGAGAATTGGAATGCAAATGAAAATCAAATAAAAGTAGTTCCTTTTATTCCAAAAAATGGGATGTAAAAGACCCGCTTTGAAGTAATAAAAAGCAGTCAAGATATTGGTTAAGATATTAGAAATCAGACTTTGATAACAAGATCAACTAGCAATAAATTTATATTAATTAAGATTCCATTGAAAAGGAACACTTGGACAACATTCAAAGTAAACCATTTGGATTTTTATTCTAACATATTTGAAGATTAAATTTAACCTCAAATTGTAGGGGCTAGTGTTGGGTACTATATAAGGTAACTCTGATCGACCTACCGACATATGGGGCTTCAAAACAATAAGTCCATGAAGAGGTATGAACTAGCCAAGTTATTAGGCCCAAATTAAAATAGAATCCAACTGAATGATTGAATGGTCGGAACGTTGAAAATGCTAAAGATCGAGGTATCAAATAACCGAATAGTTAATTATACAAAAAGATTAATCCTAACGAATAGTCATATGAATCAAAGAATGAACGGTCAAATTAAGAAACTAGTTAATATATTCAGTGGACAAACATTAAATTCAAAGTATACAAAACGGTTAGATTATTCAATTTCTAATAAATGTAATGACTCAATTAATGATCAATTATTGATTTTTAGTAAACCACTATAAATTGATAATAAAGTTATAAATATGATTTCTTCTCCTAAAAAGAGAGAGGATGGGAACAATCTAAAAAAAAAAAAAAGTATAGAGCTTTGGTCCTCTAATAACTTGTAAAACCTACATCATGAAACCAAACCCTCCAATCTCAACTCTTTTTTATACCAATCTCTAATAAAAATTTTTAATTTGAATGTCGGAGGATATATCGGTGAATGAGTTCCGTATTTTTTGATCTTTTATTAAATATTATGATATATAAGATCTAAATATAAAGATTTGAATATTCAATCCAACTTTACTCGTATAACTATCCAGAATTAAGATACGTATCAATATAAAAAAGTTATAAAAGATTTCATGGAATACATCATCATGTTTTTTCTTAATGTTGTATTTGCCTCTATAAACATAAATGAGAGAATATGAATCATTTTAAGGATATAATAATGGCTTTTTTTTTATAATTTTGCACAATAATAAAATCAAGCTCAGTAACTTCGACAAAAAGTGAAATTATCCGGCACTTAGTAATAATTTCTCAAATAAGCACCTACCAAAGTTAACCTTGTCTTTGTTATAGTATGAAATGAATCTGCGCTAGCCAAAAAAATATCTTCTAAAGGTATAAGTAATTTTAAATATTTTTTGTTATATTACTCTATTTTTTCATAAGTTTACCTCTTTTTTTATTTTATTCAACCACATCCAACTCAATTGTTTCACAAGAATTTCCTTTATCCTATATTTTAGGTTTCAGCCACATTAAACATCCAAAGTATTATCTTATTTTTTATAGGAGATACTTCTAAGTATTTTCAAATGTTATTATTTATTATTTTATTTATTAGTATGATTTTAATCATTTATCTTAATATAACAACTGAAAAAATTAAGAGGTATGATTACATCAATTTTCTGCCATATATATTTGTTGGCTTTTAAATAGTGTGCTCCATGCATTATTCTTACTTTACCTATCTTTTAGAATTACCATTCACAGTACTTGTAGAATAATATTATGAATATCTTATATTGATATATTTTAGGACTGTAAAAAATAAGTAATTTGAAAGACTCTTAAGCATAATAAAGATAAGTGTCCATGGTGTTTATATGATGACCAGCATCCAGTGTTTCTACACTTGATGCATGCCTATTTTATGTATCAGTGCCTTTTGTCTAAATCACTAATGCCTAATACACATTTGTTCAACATATGAGCACATTTTTTCCAAAGTTCCCATGAAATGTTAAATTGGATATCGAAGTCAATAAAAGTTTGCTTTTACTTATTGGAAGGCAAAATGGCTCCCCTTTTATGGACCTGGCATGTAGGAGGATGATTGTACTGGGCAGGTTTTGTTGTCACCGACTACATTGAAGCAAAAACAGACGTAGATCAAAGACGCAAGCATGTCGTTCGATTGACTTCGTTGTTTAGAAGGCCTACCATTACCGGCATATAGCATATCCAGAGAAAAGGAATGGGGAAATCCCCTCGTTCATTTGCTTTGGTTCGTGTTCATCTGCTTTGCTTTGTATTTGTAGCAATTGGGAGAGACAATATTTTATAAGAAAGCATACCATATACGGTAGACACTTCAACGTTTTCCTTCAATGTATGCCATCACAGTAGTTGTAGGCTATTAGTTTCTCACACCATTCAATCAGAGCTTTTCATGAATGTCTAGATGAATTCTTATGTCTGAAGTTGAAGAGTTATACAACTTCAGACTAGATACTCAAGGGACATTTGCTCGATCTTGCTTTTGTTCTTGTCATTAGATTGATTGACAACAGATTAATACCGTTTCCTAACAACGTAATAGGTTTTGAAGAAGCCCATTTTTGAACTGTTTATTTAGCTCTTGAGTGGCGATTATTTGGTTCAGCCTTTTCATCGTAATTTATTAGTTCTGTCCCATTTAAGTTAAACCCAATTTAGCACTAATCCATTTAATTATTTTATTAACTCTGCTTGACCTAAAACAATCAAATTATTAAGTTCTAAAGCTCAAGTAAAATCTTCCTTACCTCTCCGTCGATCATGGAGAGAAAAGAAAGCACCCCTATAGTGGGTTCTACCTATGAACTAACTCTAAAGTCAAGTACTTCCCATCATTCGTTTCATCCATTCAGTAGACATAATTTAGTCTAGAATTAATATATATATATATATATTTGTGCGATGTGATGTGAGTGAACTCTATGGGGATGATTTGATGTTGTCTTATTGGGAAAAGATGTCATGTCAATCCCATAAACGGGGCGAGTGGGCGAAGGCATATTTAGGTTATGTGGAGGAGGCGAAGTCAAAGAATTGCCCACGAAGTTTCATCACTACAAATTCTAATTCTGTGGTGGGAGAAATTGGGAGTCAACTCATTAAACACTGAATCGCTCACTTGGGACTTTCGTCGAACATTTGATGTGCGTCCCACCTGTTGAGGCTTTCCTTCCATCTTCGCCATATAAAAGTAACCACTTTAAGCTGTATTTCCTATTGAAGAGAGGCAAGCAATGCTATTTGACTTGTTGATGGACGATCACTAAAGAAATGACGAAATCCAATCACCAAATTGAGAGATTTTATAAGTATTTAATTATTTATAAATTATTGAATTATTATATCATTTTATAATTTTATAATGTGAAATCAGATATTCATTATATATTAGAATCTATGATTAAAGTTTTTATCATGAAGATTTCAACATTTATTCCTTTTCCTTCATCCTCCTTATCTATTTTCCTTTACAAAAGTTATAGAATTTTCTGTGTAAAAAGCAATGAATGTAATTTTTTTTTTTTTTTGAATGGATAAATCTATTTTAAAAAAGAATACAGATGGGAAATTAACTAACTTAATATGAATTTGAAAATAGCCTCACATAGTCCATAAAAAGGACACTCATTATCTTAAAAAAATAATTAATAATTTTATCATTTATAAAATAAAAAATATAGATTATTTAATTATATAAATATTATTATTTAAATATCAAATTAATTTAAAAATAAATAAAATATAATAAAATTATATGAGATTATAATCTTTAACCATTTTAATAAAATTTTTGGTAATTTGTAAGACAATTTTAACCCAGTTATAACTGAGCACCATCTAAAACAATGATGCAATGGGGAAGAATTTAGAATTTTTTGAAAGAGGAATTCATAATTTCGCTAGTTATCAGAAATGTCAAATTTTAACTAATTGTATATAATAAGTAAGTCACGATAAATAATAAATAAGCTTTATGGGTTCAATTAAAAATATGTGGTTAGATTATGTTGGGTCCATGTCTAGGCCCATAAAAGTTAGCGGCCCACGAAAGAAGTGGCAAGGCCCACGAAGAACTTTGAGCCCGATCCAATTACACAAAAGGCACATACAGTGCCATGCTGGCAGAAGACAACGGAGAGCTTGCAGCACGTTTAATGCGCTGCAGGGAAGCCGACAGAAAGGCGGAAAGGTCAGCCAACGAAGAGGCAGCTGGCGCGGCACCAACGGCTCACGCAGCCATTTGCAGGCGGCCAGCCAGTCCTTGCTCGAGGGGGTACCAGGCGTGGCTGACAGCAACTAGGAACCCACCAGCGACGAAAAAATGATAGCTGACATAACCGGTGGACAACGACAGAGACCAACGGCAAAGAAACCCTATCAGCGGGCATTCTGAGGCCAAAGTCCAAAGGAAGGGAGCCTATAAGAGCTCCAACTCCCCACAGGGAGAGAGGTCGGATAATTTCAGAACTGAGAACCCTCCTTTCTACAAAACTCAGAGAAAAGAGCTATGGAGCAGGAACGTAGTCAATTGCCTTCTTCCACAAGCTAGCTCGCGACCATTTTCCCCCACGCCTACTCAGGCAACGGGAAAGTTAGCCACCCGTTGCGGTGCACCAAGGAAGCCAGGCCTTCCACAACCTGCTCACTGTATTCTCCATATCATAACACATCCCATACACTTTTACAACATTTATCCGCGCACCGTTCATAGCGTGCGCCGTTTTCGTTCATTGCGAGAATTTACTGACTTGAGCGTCGGAGCGGCCTTGGTGGGAGAAATCCAGCCGGACCCTTGACCTCTTGTTTGTTATTTGTGTTGTGCAGGTCCAGGTTCAAGACTAGGAGACCAGACCCTTCACCTAACTCCACCGTGTGCTCAGCAATCCGAAGGCTCTCTAATTCGTATAGCAACCTCCGGGCTCGGGATACAACATTGGCACCGTCTGTGAAAAACGTGACAAAAAGTCTTAACGTCACTTCCCTACCTTGCTTCAGAAGCAAAGAGGCAATGGTGAACACCCGGGCACAAGCCAGTGCCCCAGTGGCAGACATGCCCGCACGAGATGAAGATCCCCTGTCGGGGGCCAAGGCGACGACCGTCCAGAACCCGACGCCCACCGCATGGCTGCGGACATCGGTGAAATCAAGCTGGTCTTGCAGGCCCTGTGTGAACGGATGGGAACTCTTTGGCCAGGGGCTATTCCCGCAGCACCTCAGGCCTCCTCCTCCAGAAGAGCGAGGCGCCGCACGGCAGTTCTCCAAAGGTGATCTCACCGAGCCGACGATGCTGTGGCCCGAGTGGGGCTCGGCGGAGTCTATCCTCTCGAAGCATAAAGCCATCCTGGCTGTGACGAGCGTGAAGACAGTCCAGAGCGGCGCGATCCCCGCCACTCGTGCGGGGATGGAAGACAAACCACCACAGGCTCAAACAACGACCATCCTGCCCAAGCAGAGTGCCGACATCCGCCGATGGCTCAACCACGCTCGCAGGGCCACATTGAGCTCCGCGAGGCCATCAACGTGCGAAGATGCACTTCCGACCCGCCGATAGAGGAGAAAGCCAAGGTGCTATGGGACATCGTTCA
>JAOVVI020005854.1:0-16105 GCA_028571085.2 Nepenthes alata
GAAACCTCTACACCTCTCTACCTATGGGAAGGAATTGTTGGCCCTTGTAATGGCCATTAAAAAATAGTGACATTGCTTGCTTGGGCAGACTTTCATTATTAAAAAATACTAACAATAAGTTCCTACTTGAGAAAAAGATGGGAACTCCTTTGCAGCGGAAATGGATAACCAAGTTGCTGGGCTACGATTTTGTAGTGGAATATGAGAAAGGGAATGAAAGTAGAGTGGCATATGCCTTTTCTAGAAGAGAAGAAGAACTAACAATTATGATGATATCTTACTCTGAGTTCTGATTGGATAGAACTTAAAGCATCCTACACATTCAACTTGGACCTGATGACACTTGCTCAACAATTATAGCAAGTTCTTTTTGGCGAGATTATTTAATTTATGGGGAACTCAGCTAGCTTATAGGCCGATGTATCATCCTTAATTGAACAGGCAAATTGAAGTAGTTGATAAGTGCCTCGAGTAATATCTGAGGGGTTATGTGGGTGACAAGCCCAAATCGTGGTCGTATTGGTTGGCTATGGCCAAGTGGTGATATAATACTAACCATCACTATTTGACTGGGATGACTCCTTTCGTGGCTGATTATGGGCCACCACAACCATGATTGGTTGAGTTTGTCAAGGGAATCAAAGCAAATGTTGCCATAGAAGAAGCCCTCAAGACTAGATATCAAATCCTAGCACTATTCAAGGAAAATCTAGTTGTAGCTCAAGTAAGGACAAAAACACAGTATGATCGACACTGAAGGGAGAGAGTTCCAAATTGGCGACTAGGTGTATCTTTGCCTATAATCGTACCGACAAAAGTCAACGGCTTTTCGAAGGAATTTGAAGCTAGCACCAATGTTTTTTGGACTATGAAAGATTACAGTAAAAATAGTGACTGTAGCTTACTGTTTGGATCTTCCTCCAACTTCTAAGCTCCACCCGGTGTTTTATGTATCAGCCCTAAAGCAACACGTTGGACCTCGGGTGATCGCAAACCCTACCTTGCTGCCATTGACAAAGAAGGAGGAATATTGCCTGAACTAGAACGAGTATTGGGAAAATGGATTTGGAAATTTAGTAAAAGAGAAGCGATTGAAGTTCTAGTAAAGTGGACTGGTGCGATTAATGAGAACAGTGCATAGGAGCCACTTTATACCCTTCGAACTCGATATCCGCACCTTATGGGCAAGGTGCTTTGAAAGGGGAGGAACTTGTGAGGGGTGTGAAGGATGATGGAGCGTGCAAAGGGGAAAGAGAAGGAAGAATGATGATTAGAGGAGGAGGACGAGCAGAGAGTTGGCTGAGTAGTAGGTAGAGTAGGTAGGTTGGCTCAATTAGGACTATTGATGAAGAAACATTAAAGCTGTTTGGTTAAAGTCATTGATGCAGGTGATGCTTCCAGAAGAAGGGAAGATGGCATAAATTTGAGCCATCCACTTGGCCATTGAGGCTTTTAGAAGCAAAAGGTGAGCTGGAGTTAAATTGAGCCGTCCATCTAAGTTTCAAGAGGCATGAAGGCACGTGATGGTGACACCTAGGTTCCAGGAGGCATGAAGGCACGTGATGGTGACTGTGCTAGAGGTATGCTATTCTAGTAGAAGAGCACGTGAGTGGGCTGAATAATTCTTAGTAAGTTATTGATGTTTTAGTTCCTATTAGAAAGAAACTTATTGTTAGAATACTATACATAGTAAATACTATAAATGTAAATGGAGTTAAAGATGTGGACATGAGAAAAGATAGACTTAAAATACCTTGGAGATTTCTTCCTTGATGAAGATGTGAGAAAAGATGTGGGAGAGTTTTTTTTTCTTCCTTCTTGGCTTGAGATTTCCATTCGCTTTTAGGGAGTTCCATCTTCCTGAATTTATTATCAAAACTTGAAGACTGTAAAAAGAAAAATGGGGCACGTTGCATTTATTATCTTGTTGGATACATATTTTTTTGGGGGATCTGTACAAATATTTTTGACTATAATAACTTTGAATTGTGTCGTAATTGATTTGGGAATGGTTTTAATTGATCTAGCTTTTCTATTTCCCAATTTGGATTATGAAATTGTATCTTAATTGGTAAGATTGATTTTCTTTTGATTTATGACTTATTTGAATGAAAATATTCTTCTAATATTTTACAAATATTTTTATTTTGAAGATTTGTCTATGCCGATTCTTTTCTTTGTACAAACTTTATGGACATTGTTTGGTTTATTGCCTAAATTCATTTGAATGCAAAATATGTTGTTTCTAAGTTGAGACATCCAAATTCTTGATTTCTTGGAAGTATCTTGAATTCCAATTTGATTTGTGCAATTTTTGGTAAGTGAAATGGTTGTTTGATTTATGAAATATTTTTATACGACCACAATCTTTCTAATCAGGATTGAGTGCAGATTTTGAAGTTGCTGAAAATGGATTATTCCAAGGAGATCTCTCATGCAAAGCTCAAAGAAATGATTGAATACCCAAAACTCGACCACCCACATTTAAGTTTATTGATTTTATAAGTATCATTGTAATAATTTAAGTTTGTCAAGGGGTATCTAAAATTATATGGCTTTAATTTGCTTTGTGAGCACAATCTACTCACTACATCAGCCATTCAGATTAATGCATCCAGACAAGGGAAGATCGCTCACTCAAGCCTAAAAGTCTTTGTGTCAACTATCTGTCCATTTAGTAAGTAAACTTGCCTTTATTTCAAAATTTGATATTTAAGAAGTCTAAACTAATTTTTTGCTTGAGAAACTATATCTAGAATAATTCTCACATCTTATGCATTCTTCAAGACCATTCTCACCTTCCAAGACTCATGTCAACTCAAAATGTGAATTGTTTCTTGGATTGTCTAGATTGGATCTTCTCTTCTTAAGGAAACCTGAAATGGGCTCTCAAGATTTTTGAATTTGAATTAGGTGACTTATCATTTCTACCTTATGTAATTTTCTTGGTTTTTATTATCTTGTGATATTCTTTTGTTAGGTTTGTGACACCGGTTTCTCATCTCCAATAAGCCCAGATTATCTTTTCTCTTCTTAATAATCAAAATGAACCCTACAAGGAGAAGAATCCTTTTTTCATCATTGGAGTGCTGCTCTTTAAACTCTCCGTCTCCTCTTCTCCTTTAACATACATGATAATTTTGAATGTATTATTCTGGAGCTGATCATCTTTGAGAATAACCAAGAGAGAGATTCTTGAGGCTACATGCTAACCTTTTGATAATCTACTCAGGAGATCTTGTACTTAAACCATCCATCCCCATCCTTTACTCTTGAGGAGGATTATTGTACTAATATTGCAAATCCAAGATTTAGCCTTTTGTTGTGGATTTTTGGTTACTTAAATCACTATTTTAATTGGGCTGTGATGTCCATGTTGATTGGGTTGTTATACCCACTTGCTATTGAAATGTTGTTCTCTTCACCTTCCATTCTGGAAAAAAAATTGATTAGTTGATTTTTAAGCCTCTAGGATATCTTGTGGGTAGAGTAAGAGAAGGGTGTCTAAACTACTTTAAATCAATGTGTTCAATTTTCTCTCTCATTCTCTTTACTTTGCTACTTCACCTGTATTTGTCAATCTATCCATATTCATTATTCATCTTACCATTTGCACAATTAAGAAGATAAAATCGTTTTCATTCTTTCGATCACTAAAGTGGGCTAAATAACTTGGTTTATCATTCATTGTGTGCTCGATTATTTTATTTAGTATTTTCAGGTGCTATTCTTTAATTTCCACAATTGTGGCCTATTCACCCCTCTATAGGGCACATAATTTGGCATTTCAGAAAAGTTTAGGTCTGATCCCCAGTCAATTTAAGTTTGTCAAAATCCTAATGTATATGAATGATAGACAAAAGGAAGGACACCTAAAGGTTTCAGGTGCTCCAAACAGCCTTTTTGTGGCAATCTTGACCCAATTTAGAGTGGTTGGTTCATAGATCTTTCATGTCTTCTTCAAGGGTTATGCTTCTCATAGAAAGGATTATCCTGAATGCAATTTGGGCACAAGAGTAATGGGATACCGTTTGCATTGTATATTCTTCTTGCTTGAATGGAACTGTTAGCACTTCTTTGCCTGAATTCAAAATCTCAGCACACTGCTGTGTAATTCTTAAATAGAGGCACTGCTTTGTGAAATGACAAAAGCACAGGCTAAATCATTTGATCCTCCATTGTTAAATGACAAAAGCTCAGGCTAAATCATTTGGTTTGCCAGCAAAATGTCACATATGCTTCAAAATACTATGTTCTTTCAGCCTCTTATGCCAGTCAATTGACTATTATCTCCCTTACACTTCTTAATTTGTATGATTCTGTGTCAGTTGGATAAATTCTGACACCATTGTGTGAAGAATTTTAGCACTTTTACTTTTATTTTTTTGATATGCAGATGTACTTAAAATGGCAGGGTGCCACTTGCTGGTTAATTTTGTAAAGTTGCAGCATTGCTCTCTTAAAGCAATTGCTGATAATGCATCTTTAGCACCCAATGACTGGAAAGAAGAGCAGATAATGATGCCATCAGAGCCTCCCGAAGCTCTTCATGAAGAATTCATAAAAGATGGTGAAAATATGAAACATCAAAATAACGTTGAGGACTTGGATAATCATAAAATGATCCGTGTCTGTGACAAATTAATAGAGGTTTTTCTTGTTGACAAGCCCAGCCCAACTGACTGGAGAAGGTTGCTAGCTTTTAGCAAGGAGTGGAGCAACATACGGTCCCATTTCTTCAACCGTTGTCAGGACCGAGCAAATGTTGAAGATGACCCTGAGATGAAACACAGGCTATTCAGGCTTGGAAGAAAGCTGAAAGAGGTGGGTAAAATATGCCTTTCTTCCATTGTTGCCCTGTAGCACTGATGCTTCAATGGGTATCAGGTTCCTTTAGTTCATATTTTTCCAAGGAATAATCCCGGGAAAAAATATGCTTTTTTGTGACATAGTTGGGTTTATGGTGCTTTATTTATGTTTTCCTTTATCCAAGCAGCCTCAAGCTTTTTTAGATAGGTGCCAATATACATCAGATGCTGAAACATCTCTGTTGATGGATGATTGTTGTCCCATTGTTGTATTAAATGCAATCCCTGAACCTTATTCATGATTTTTGAGGCAAATTCGTGAAACTGTCTATGTATCTCTGAATGTCTCTGCATTTTCTCCAGATTGATGAAGATGTTAAACAACACAATGAACTTCTTGAGAAGATCAGAAGGGCAACATCTGAGATTGGTGAAATTGTTTCTAGGCGTCGTAAAGATTTTACTAAAGAATTCTTTTTGCATCTTCATACTGTGGCTGAATCCTATCACGATAATCCGGAGGAGCAAAATGGTTTGAGCATAGTTTTTACTTTTTTCCCCCCTTTTTTCACCTTGTTATTCTTCAAGATGGATTTTAACTTACATATTGCTCCAAGAATTGAGTTTGAATGATAATACGGCACCAATAATTTAGGATTTGTTAATTGGAATAAATCAATGATTGTTTCCTAGTCTTTTGCATTTAATTCCTAAGTCTTAGTATAAGTTGTTATTTTGATGATTTATTTCCTATAAAGTAGCTACCTAATTATCATGATCAGTTATTATTTTGCTCTTTTGCTTCGTATTAAGTTGCTAGTTTGTTACCAGATTTAAATGCTAGTTATAAGATCATAGATCAATGATAGAATTGTGTTGAGTTTAGAATGCAATTGTATTATAAATTTCCTTCTCTTGACCGAATTTGTAACCTTCATTGGTAGATTTATTATCCGTACTTTCCTAATCGAAATAGCAGTTACTAAGAAACCATGCATTGCAAAGAATATGGAGCTGCCAAATATACAAGTTGCTCCTAACATATGAAATTTATGCGTAAAGGGATTTTGTTTAGCCTAAAATACAATCATAAAGTTGAAAGTATTAGAAATTTCTGGAGGCATATTATCAGAAAAGCTTTCTTGACCGATTGGATAGATCAAGAAAATAGCAATAGCAATTGCAATAGGAGCTAAATACGGAATAACTATGCAAGGGCACATGCCCAAAAGGAAAATAAGTCTCCACTCAACATCTGTGGCAATATAAGTCCAAAAAGAACACAGTATATACCAACGTCGTATCAGAGCACTAGCTTGGACCAAAGATTAGAATAGTTGGAAATTTACGTGCAATTTCTCTCAGCTGGGCAGAAAGAGATGTTGGCTACTTGATTGATCTCTACTGACAACTCAATGCTCTGTTGGATCTGTTTGCAGGGTAAATTACTTTGAAAGTTGGAGAGAATTTCTCATCACAAGCATGATCTCCTTGGCATTGAGATTGCGGAAACACTAATAATAGTTAGACTTCTACTTACATTCACAACTAGTGAAATTGGATCTTCTGCCTTAATGGCACTGAGGATCCTAGGGCTGGTTGTGTCACTCAGAACAATTCTTTCTTTCATGAAACCTTAGAGACAATATTTGGACATTAAGGTTAGTGTCATAGGGCGAAGCGGGACATGTTCGAACTCATGTCTAACCGGCATCAGGTTGAACGAGCCTTTTACTTGTAAGGCGGTGCACAATGGTGGTACCAGCTTATCAAACAAGAAAAATCAGCAATTGCAGTGGCAAAGTTGGAAATGGACTTTACATATGATATGGTCCTAGCCAATTTTTTGGTTTCTTTGGAAAAAGTAACCAAGCTGCAGCAACATGGAGCAGTGCAAGAAGACCAGACATCGAGATTTTGCTAGCTAAGTTGGGATATTTGGAATAGGGAAGGCAACTTAGCTTTTTTATTAGTGGTTCAAAAGACTTAATTTGAACTGACTTGCAAGCTGCCCATCAAACAACCTTGTAAGACTATTTGGTTGGCTAGGATGTATGAAGCTAGAAATATGTCCAAGAGGAGAGTCCTGACATCTTGTAGTAAGGCCTCTGCCCCATCATTTTCACCTTCCTCATCTACCACTAAACCATTGGTAAATGTAAAAAGGCTGAGCTGAGATTAGCTAAGCGAGACAAAGAAATTGGGGCCTTGTTTAAAGCGCAATGAGAAGTTTGTGCCAGGGTGTAGGTGCAAGGAGCTTATCAGAAAATAGGCTTCACAAATAAACATGATTAGTGCATATGCTCCACAAATAGGGTTATCGAAAAATATGAAAACCAATTGTTGAGAGATTTGGATAGTGTTATGCAGATGATGATGCGGTTGAGTAAGTTCTTATTGTACGTGATTTAAATTATCATATTAGAAATAATAATATAGGTTTTGAATAAGTGTATGAGCATTTTGGTTTTAGAGATAACAATGTTATAAGGTTTAGAGTTTGCTATTTTTTGTGACCTTGTAATACTTAATAACTTGCTTTAGAAAAAGAGTTGAAAATGTAATGACTTTTAAAAGTATACCTGATAGTAGTCAAATAGACTTCTTTTAAACTTGAAAATCGGATAAGTTATATTACTATGATTCTAAAATGAATCCCAATAAGAGCCCAACTATTCAACATAGACTCATAGTATTAGATGTAAGTATTAAGAAATGAGGGAAAAATATCAAAACTTTGAAGTGTTGGCGAAAGAGATGGTGGAACTTAAAGGGAGAAAATGTGGCATAATTTAAAGATGGAAGGTTCTAGAAAGAAAATTGGGGAGTGGAATTAAAAATGCATAAACAATATATAACGTAAAATGGCTGATTCTATTAAGGGATTAGCAAAGGAAGTCTTAGAAAAATCTAAATGGTAAAGTAGTAGTTGCTAAGAAAGGTTGGTGGTAGGGCAATGATGTCCAAAAAGAAGTAAAGATGAAAAGAGAGTGCTGCTAGACTTGGTAATTTTGTAGGTTTAATAAAAAATTTGAAAAAATATAAAGAAAAGAAAAATTATAAAAAAAGCGGTAAGGTTAAGTGTATAGCATATAATGCATTGTACGGCATGTTATAATCCAAGGAGGTAGAGAAAGGCATATACAAATTAGCTAGAGCAAGAGAAAGAATTAGGAATCAAGGTTTTGTTAGATATGTAAAAGATGAAGATAATTGAGTATTAGTAAAAGAAGAGAACCTAAATGAAAGAATAGATATTTTAATACACTATTCAATACAAATAAAATGAAAGATATAAATCTTGAAGTTAGTGAAGATGAAATTAATGGGTCTAATAAACTGTTAGGCCTATCACATGGGACTTCTCTCTTTTTACTTGGTGTGATGGAGCCTATGTTGATCACTTTTATACCCGCATATATTTCTTACTACACCTAATAATTACCTCAATATTCATTTGTTTAACATGTACTCATAATATCTAGGTATATTGATCCACACATGTGATACTCAAATGTCTTAAATCTATGGATCATTTGCGCAACTTTGATATAAGAATTCTTATTTAACATGCAAGCAAAGCTTTCATACAGAGTGCCTTGTTCAAATTAATTCAGTAAGCTCGTTTTCTAATGAGCACCTATATAGTTGCTGTAGTGTCAATCACACAAGTGGCCATGTGCTTATTCCCGCAAGTGAAACTACATAGTTTCATCATCATCATTTGTTACAAAGGGAAGACATGTTTGGTGCTAAAGTATGACACAGGAACTAAGCTTAGTCCTAGCCACATTTAACTTGAGATCAGTTTTTCAGCACAAATTCAAGACTTAGTTAAGTTCTACTTGATGCATTCAGGACCCACACAATTGGATAATGTTGCACTCCAAACAGGCCTGACAGCCACATAATTGACTTAAAAATGGATGTCATGGGAAAACTTCCAAGCTCTTGTTTCCAATGCCTCAATGGCTGGGTAGTGAGAATTCTCTAGGGGAGTGAGGGCTGGTTGCTAACACTTTTTATATTTTATTTTTGGCACCTGAATTGAATTATTACAAGTCTTGGGAATTCCCTTGTTTGCTTGACCTACAGGACTAGCTTCAATTCTCTCTTCTCTTACTTGGAGGGGTGTTCCAAGCTAGCTCGTTAAGTATTCAAATCATTGGACAATGTAAATTTTATTATGAATGAAAATTGATCCTTGAGCTTGATTATCTAGTTCTACATCCCTTGGTGGATTCCATTAAATGGTGCTCTCCTTTTCTTGCCGTGTATCTCTGAGAGCGGTTAGCTGAGTGATTAATTACTATATCCCTAAATAGTGGTACCAAACAAAAGAGTGGTGAGTAACCATCCAATTTGTGTGCTGTGTTTTATTTCCTGTATCCCAAACTTTTCTGCTATCAAAGCATAACCTTTTTTTAGTTTTTTCATCATTGTATACTGTTGAAATAGCTATATGACTTTCACAGGGCTGCCCCGCAAAAGCGTGCTCATTCTTAGGAGTAGTCATTCTTCTGATGCTTATCCACGAGACCGAGGATGCATTGTAATTTTGGTCTGGCTGATTAATATGTAATTGTTTGCTTCTGGACTAGCTTTCTTTCTCAATTCTCAAAAGCTTGTTTTGCCTGAAACCTAGCTGAGTGACTGGCCAATCTTTAAGTTATTATTTCATCAAGTTTTTGTTGGTTGTGGTGACACTTTGTACGGCTATTTGCATGCATAATTAGCTGTGGCAAAGCTTGGGAACATGTGCTTGGCTGCAGTACAAGCCTATGACACCGCATCTGAAAGTGTAGAGTTACTGAATGCTGCTGAAGTGAAGTTTCAAGATATCATCAATTCTCCCACAGTAGATGCTGCTTGCAGAAAAATAGATAGCTTGGCTGAGAAAAATCAACTTGACTCTGCACTGGTTCTAATGATTACGAAAGCTTGGTCAGCTGCCAAGGAGTCGAACATGACAAAAGACGAGGTAATGTGATCACTAGTTTCAGCTGAATCTTATTTATTTGTAAACATCGGGTTTTTTCTCTTCCCCTTTTTATTCTTTTCTGCTCCCTATTTCCCTTCTTTCATGGGGTGGGTGGGTTGATTTGCAATGACCCTATTGATTCTAGAAGGTATGCATTCTGGATTGGTCTTCAACGTAATCATCCTCATTGCAGCAAATTAGGATGCAAGCCCGCCTCTGCATTATGGAAGCAAAATAAAAGCCATCACCGCCTTGATAAAGGGACTGGTGTCCCCATACCTCCATGGTATGTGCAAGTGTATATTACGTATCAATGAGGGTTTAAGAGTGAATTAGAGGCAGAGCTTGAGAATAGGTGATATACAAGGGGAAGAGAGAGGAGAGAAAAGAAGAACAGTCTAGGAAGTAACGAGGAGAGAATTTTGATGAGAGTGCACAAGATTCAACTCAACCAATGAAAAGGGTACAAGTTCATTGCTCACTTGTAAATTTAAACCCCGTGAAAATTTGGAAACTGCTGCAACTGGAAGAGAGATAACATGGAATGAATAATAACAACATGGAGAAATCCCAAATAATCTAAATCTTTTTCAAGTCTAGAACCTTCCTTTATCAATATTTGCATTGGCATACGTCTCTCCAAGCAACTAGAGCTTTGTGTTTGTTTATCTCAGGTCCATCCAAACCATAGAAAAACCCTACAAATGGATTCAACTTCATATATTACCTCCTTTGGAAATAAAATAACTTTGATAATGGACAACACTACTAGTATTAGTTGTGCTCTTCCAGAGTAGCTCAGATATCTCGTGGTCAATGATTGCACCTTCTTCATCCTTTAGCATTATAATTTTTGCTGGGTGACCTTGATGCTTCTAGCAAATAGCCAGGCATTTGATTGGAAAGTCTATCATCTGAAAAATTGTCTCCTCATTGTCTGCAAGACTGCAATTCTTCCAAAGAAAGCATTAATTCATAGTTATCGGATCCTAGACTAGCTGCGTACTTCATATTGAATGTGATTCTTATATATAAAATGCTGTCATCTCATGTGAAGTGCTGTTTTAACTCCCAAAGAGAAAGGTTTTCTTGGTGAGCCCAAGTGAAACTTTCATGCATAATGCATCTTGGCCCATGGATATCGCACCATGAATCTGGTAACTAAGGGGTTAATATCTAGGACATTTGCAGCTGAGAATGACTGATAATAATAATTAAATTGCTGACAGGAAAACATATAGGCTGAAAAGTCAACCCTCAATTAGGCTGACTCAATTGTAAATGACTGTCCACCAGTGTAGAATAACAGTTACAGCAGTTGACCTTCATCCCTAGAAATCATTGCATCTTTTATGTGTGATTTTTTTTCTTTTTTTGGATATGTTGTAATCCTATAAATAAAATCAGTTGTTTTGAGTGTAAAACTCCAGTTTCCTCTTCTCTCCTGAAGTTCTAAAGAAAATGTATAAAGCAATCCATCAAGCTCGAGCCTCAAAGATGTGCTCGCAGATTTTGTACTATGCAATAGTTGATTCAGACTACCCAATGCCCTACCAGTAGCTTCTAATAAGCTTCGCCTCCATCTGATGGTCTCCACCTCTATGGTTTCCTTTTCTCATAAGCACTCATTAGTTTGCCTTGGTCTGATGTTCTTAGACTCCATCAGGCTCGGGCACTCAACTCCTCACTCCAACACTGTCTAGTTCGAGTAGGCCGGAGGACTCATCAGCTCTGCCTCGGTCCAATGCTGTCCAGCTCAACCATGCTCTAGCATTCATCAGCAACTTATCACTCCGATAATCTCCAACTTGACTTAGCTTGAGCACTCGACGACTGTCTTGTGCCATTCCAGCACTGCGAGGCCCTATTGCTCATTAGCTCTGCCTTGGTCTGGCACTCCATTTTGATGGTCCTCAGAACTCAGAATTTGTTTAGAGGTCAACTTGTCACCTCAACACTCAAGCTGATCCTACACCCAAATATGGGTTAAAGTCAACTGAATCAGTTACCTCAATGCCAAAGAGGCACACTGCCTCTATATGGGTTAATAGGTAGATTTTAGCAGTCATTTTGACACCCATGAGATTCTGAAACCTATATGGGTAAGAATTTCACTGAGCAAGTCAGCTTGACACCAAATGGTTGTTCATAGCAATTATGTGAGTCATTTTCCCATGATCAGAGGGCTGCTAGATTTAGATCACAAGCATGCCTCAGGATCTCAAACAGGAGTGGTACAGTACTTGGACATCCCATAGAAACCTTTCAGATAATTAGGATTTACATGCATAACCTATTTCTTTTCAGTTTCAGGAGGATGCACAATTGGCGGGTGTCAATTAAAACAAATTTTTAGGCCCTAAATTATGGTACAACCCAAATTCTGAGGCCTAGTCCTACTCAACAGTGATCTCAGTGCTCAGAGTTATGACCCCCCTCCCATCCCAGGAATGCGAGGCCCCACTGTGTGAAGTCTGAAACTTTGTCTTGTTCTTATGGCAGATTAAGGTCGGCCTCAACAATACTCTCGACTATACAGGCTTGAACACCTACGAGCTCATCCTTGATAGCTGGACATTTAGAAATCTTAGATTGGTCTGCAAATCCTGGGGGAAATTCGGAGTCATGAGTGGGATACTAACTCTCATTTCACCATGGGATGAGATATGGGAAATTGTTCATATTCCCCATCCTATGAATACAGGATTGATGCACTATTCTTGGTGCTCTTCTCCCTTCATTTGTAGAGGTATGCTATACGCATCATACAGCAACAAAGCCACACTCACTGAGTTGCGCTCTCCCCACTTCCATAGCATATAGTGCCTTCTGCACCTCTCTGCGCCACCATTTCGTTGCTCACACCCTTGCTTTCGGCTTTACTCTCATTGCAACTAAACATTGCTGACTTAGGTATTGGAGTGTATGCCATGAAGAAAATCTCCAGGCTATCCTTCACATCTTTTTGTGGTTGTGTTTACTGGTTCCCAACATGCTAAGATGGTTGATGGCAGATCCAAGAAGCACCTATAATAATCTGCATAGGGATAATAGTAGTCATTGTTACAACTTCTATCAAAATTTAACGTAAGCAGCCATGACAGGATATTGTGTTCTGACCACCAAGCATATAGCGACAGCATTCATCAATTGCTCAATGGTTTTCTTAATTCCTCAGTTGATGCCATGGGAGTTCTGAAATTTTGCAATAGTGATGCACCAATCTCCTAGTCTCTGTTTCTGAAAATAGCTTTGCTCCATTTTCAGTCCATGGAAGCAGGACCTACAGTTGCAGTTTCCTCAACTTTACCACTCCATTTAATTTTAGCATATTCAGCTTTCTCAGTTGTTGCTGAAGCTTTTCCCCTTGAATTCATATCACACTTTCCCATAACATTTGCCCATATGTAAAGGATGGGAACTCTTGATCATGGTATGATTGCTACCAGCTGTGATTTCTTGCAATTTGTCTGTACATTCTTCTGCAAAAGGTTAAGACGATGAACTGATGATTTCTATGATGGATCGGGGATACAGGGAAGAGGAGAGGAGGAGAAGCAGCAGCAGCAGCAGCAGCAGCAGCAGGGATGACAGGGTGGAGAGAGAGAAGAGATGTGCGAGAGGGGAAGGGATGAAGAAGCAAAGGGGACCAAAGAACAATTAGACAATAGCTATAATTATTATATCATGTATCCATTATGATTCAAACAATAAAATTGAGGTGCTTTTATAGGGACGCTTTACTTCTAAGTTAACTAAGAAATAAATATTATTTTCTAATTAATGATAATTTAAAATAAAAAATAACAAAAAGAATATGTAACATTTCATAGATATTTTGACAACTCTTGAAATTATGAAATTTTAAAAATTTCAAAAATATCTTAAATATCAAAGTAAATTTAATTCAATAAACTAATAAATCAGAACTATGGGTTGTCCTTATAAAATAGATCTGACTGTGACCTCAAGGCATGGTGTAATGGAGGATGGCGCAAGATAAGATCTAGTTGTTGCACATCAAGAGCCATAACTCTAAATTAACCATTTGCAAAATTTTCAATTAAATTTTCAATTCAAATTTAACTTGAGATACTTCAAGCTGGATTCAAATTTAAATTTATTCTTGGACTTGCTAGCCTACTGAAGTTTGGGGAAGATTTGTAACTTTATTAAAATAGTTGCCCTGAGTTGATTTCTTCTGAGATTTATTTGAGTCCCTTCCCCACCATTTGCCTGAGAGTTTCTTGACCTCATTTTTCTTGTATTAGTTTATCAGTGAAAATTGGTGTGGGAGAAGGATTGGTCTAAAGCATCCACTTTGGTTTGAATGTGTTTTGGCAGGCAAGTCCTCTTTTGTTATGCATTGGAGAGTCTGGGTAGTAGATGTAGTTCAATATCAAGAAAAAGCTTCTGAAATTGAAAATAAGTCTTCTAACAGGGAGACTGATTGGGACAGGATTTGGAACTTTTAAACAATGAAACGCTCAGTTTCCTTTTTAGTTATTGGTAAAACCAACCTGCTATTAAAGATGACTTAAAAAAAAATGTTATAAAAGAGTGCTCTAGTATAAAAGTCTTTGTTAGTACGTAAACTGAGGCCAGTGTCTGAATATAACTCTAAAATATAGAAGCCTATCTGCATTATTTTTCCCCTGTTTGTCAGACACTTCCATGAAGACTTCCATTTATTGAACCGCTGTTGGGTTGAAGTCAATTTTCAACAAGATTTGTGGATTGATATCAAGCTTTGGTTCCAGAACTGCCATGCCAGACCATTGATTGAACAGGAAATTGAGCCTGTTGCTCTGTTGGGACTTTTAGAGTTGATGACTTTGGGCCTTCCTGTCTGTTATTGTAGGTTAAACTCGGTCCCAAAAAAAAAAAAAAGTGTCAGTGTGAAATTTTTTTATGCCTAGTTTTTAATAACGTGATTTTCTACCATCAGGTAAAAGATGTGCTGTATCATTTGTACATGACTGCTAGAGGCAATCTTCAGAGGCTAATGCCGAAAGAGATCAGGATAGTGAAGTATCTTCTTACAATTGAGGATCCCGATGAGAAAATCTCTGCCCTCAGGGATGCTTTTATCCCGGGAGAAGAACTCGAAGGAAAGGATGTGGATAGCTTGTGGACGTATGCACTCTAACCTCAAATGTTTTCAATAGTTCATCCTTTACCTGTTTTGCCCTCTTTCCAAATTTCATTTTTTATTATGTTCAGCTGAGCTGTGTTCGGTGGGCTGAAATCTTGCAGGACACCAGAGATGCTTCATACGTGGATAAAGGCCGTGGTGGACGCCTATCATTTCAGTCGAGAAGGGACTCTAGTTAGAGAAGCAAGGGATTTGATGAATCCAAGAATCATTCAGAAACTCGAAGAACTGAAGGTGATTGTTGAGAATAACTTCATGTGAGGCAGGCTGATGCTCATCTATTCAGTACAGTAAAGGCTTCATTCCTGATGAGGAAACCATCAGCTCCTGATCAGGCTTCTATGCAAATGTTGTTTGCTGAGCAATTCAAGGCAAGTCGTTACGTTCTCCATGATCATCTGCTGGTTTGAATTTTGATGGTTGTAACCATGTCACGAAGTTGTCCAATTTCATATTTCACTAGCACTAGTCCTACTATGGTACTCATTTATGTTAAACTCCTCTTACTATCGTAGCCTATAGTAGCTATTACAGGACACGAGAATTACGAGTCATTTTGTATCGAAAAAATTAGATTGCTACTCAAATTATCCCGGGTAATTTTTTTTATGAGTGCGCTAAATACATTACAAATATTAATATATTTTTTTTTTATTCGTTGACACACTAGACAAGAAGAGCATACGGATGATGCATTTTATCCCATATTTTGATCACACTGCCAACATATTCAACGAGTCCCACTCTCCTAGTTGATTTATTGACTCAGCATCTGAAGTCAATGTCGTTTCTACCAACGTATTCACCGAGTCTCACTTTCCTAGTTGATTTATCGACTTTATATTTAAACTCAATGTGGTTTCTACACACTCCCTTTGAGCCTGTGGAAGGAGTTTTCCCATAATAATTATATTGTCACGCAATATTAAGCTCCCAAAATTCGATACCAAAGAAAATTAAAGAATCAAAATATTCTTCATAGTTAGTTTTCTTGCATACTTGGTTTTCTTATACACTTGGTTACCAAGTTTCTGATATAACTCAAGGTGCTTGATGAATACCCAGTACCAAGTTCTGATATAACTTACAGTACTTGGTAAATACCCAGTACTGAGCAGGCTGTAACCTAGTAATTACATCTGAATAGCAGGTGCGGTAAGG
>JAOVVI020005855.1:0-16105 GCA_028571085.2 Nepenthes alata
ATGTTCATGTTCTAAAACCCTCATCCTCTAAGCTTTATTACAATAATGCATGTTTCTCATAATTTCTTGGTTAGGTTCTGTATTTGTATATGATTATTATGAATTGTGGCTTCGATTTCATGATTTGGCTTATGTTTTGTATTCGTTTTATATCTGGACAGTTTATCGCAAACCCTAGCTTGAAAATTTGAGGATATTTGGTTCTAATCTTTTGAGAAATGTGATAAAAAGGTAATTTGATCTATTGTTAAGTTTGTTGGATGCTTTTTATCTAAATTTTTGAAAAAGACTACACTGTTAGACTTTTCGAGAGTATTCCTAACCATTTGAAGAATTATTTGTAAGAGTTCAATTTGGCCTTTGAGGAATGATGAGTTAAGATTAAGAGATTAATAATATGGATACCTTCAATTAAGTAAATTAATAAGAAATCGGACCTAGGACTGTCGTATAGTTTGGTAAGATTCTCCGGTATGCCTTAGAACGTTACGGTGATAATCGAGGATAATTTTGTCCATGGAGTGGTACGTGGTTTGCCTCTCCTCGGGCGTTAAATGGGAAGGATAGATACTTTTGAACTTAGAATCTTGAGAAATGAGATCATTTAGAGTTTGGCCTTAGATTGTGTGGAGTAAACATAATCTATCCTCGATTATTCACTCCCTCGACTAGTAGAATCTACTAGTTTGGGTCTCTTTGGATAATAAAATAGAAATTGAAGAATAATTTGAAGTTTGAAATTCAATCTATGGCTTCCGACATGCTTTTATGACAAATTAATTGCTTTTCTCATTTTGATATGCCATATGTTCTTTGATATTCGCATGGCTAGTCCTCTGTTGTATTGATGTTTTGTATAAAGAAAGTTTAAATTGCATGCTTTTATGGTACACTGTTGGGCTCCAACTGACTCTTTTATTTTTCTCTCCAGATGAAACTATAGAGCTAATTTTAAATGAACAAGAGTAGTTAGAGTTTAGCAAGGAGCTGGACGGAGTCTTGAAGCCCCTTAAAGATTTTGGGAGCTTGATTGTGGCGAATGTAAATGCCTTATTTTGTGAAAGGAAATTGTATATAAATAATCATTGCATGTTATATATTTTGTTGGAACAATGTATATGCTTCCGCGAGATGACTTATGGATCTAGTTGCTTCCGCATTATTATTTGTTGAAGTTTAAATTTTGATTTGGTCTTAAATGGCATCTCTTTTAGATCCAATACGGTAGTTAGGAGTATTGTGTTGGAGTTATAGATAATATGGCTTGTGTTGATCCTGTGAATATTATGGACTATAAATGTAATGCAGGGTTGTATTTATTCAGGTGATTTGTATAGTTTTAGCCCATTTTTAGATGAAACTCTACCGGATTTTTTACAGAAATTTTATATTAGTTAATCATGGGCATTAGTTTGGTATGATTTTTTACGGAGGTTAGTAGGAAAAAATAACCCGTTCATCTCCTTCTAAATCTACTCCGGAAAACATCTTCGGATTTCACTTAATCGTATCCAAAAATGATCTTCGGCAGAAATCCATTCTCCTTCCTCATTTGGCCGGATTATTTCTTTAACAGGACATAGCCTCTCATAGCCGGTCAACCTTCGGTCTCATTTGACCGATCCGATCAATAAGGCGCTCATTTGATCCTTCCTCACGGTCTGCCTGTCAAGAGGGTGTTGATCGGATATTTTTGGCGACCATGCATTTTTCCTCAAGATGTGTTCCGGTAATTTCTATTTATAAGTATACTTGCCATTTTGTTCAATTATCCGGTCAACGTGTTGACCGGTTCCTTTACATTTCAGCCGGTCAACTTATGTTGACCAGATTTTTCCTCCAATTTTCAACTGGTTACCAAATCTTTGTTCGGCCAATTTCGCACAGGTCCTCGAGCATTATTTCTTTTGTCCTCAGCCCTTAATATTGTTGGCCATCCTCGGTAAAAATTATAGCATACCTCCCAATTATCATATTTTTAAAATCCGAAACCTCACCACTCATTTTTACCACATCATGAAAATCGGCACCTTACATACCCTAAATTTAATTATATTAACTTAATGATTGGGATTTTCTCTATTTTAGAAACTAGGTCGTTACACTATCAATCCCTCGCTAGGGAGAAAGGCCCGACCTGGGAGAATGGGAAGGCTGCCCCCGTGGCAGTGCCACTCATCGGCCCATCACATTGTAGCAAACCCCGTAGAAGCTATTGCGATTCCTACTATAGGGGGATCAGCATGCTCAACTTGCTAGCCATTACATCGCAGCGGGCATCATCCGGCCAAGCGCCATACCAGTCTGGGTTGCCCAAGGCTGTATTAGCTTGCAATGAAACTCGAGCTACTAGCCATTGGGCCACCCATTGCAGTAGCATGGCGCTATCCAGCTAGTCTATGCTAGAGTACCGAGTCCCACGGAGCATAGAGACCTAGGCCAAAGTGCCTCGACGACCCTCTAAAGTGGTGCACTCCGGTCACGCACCTGGGTCGATGAACTGGTCCCAAGGGCATATCATGCCATCCACCAGAAGCACCTATGACGATTTCATGTCGAATCTAGGTAAGTCTTGCATACATCATATAGCCTACTTGAACCGTGCTTTAATTAATAAAATTATTATTTTGTTTGCTCATGCGAGTGCCTACATATCATCTCATAGCATCAAGTGACCCATATTGCCCCTAAGTTAGGCGAGTTTCTTCTTACCTGAGACTTGACCTACAAACGAACAAAGAACCTTGGTCCTGCCATTAAGCGGCTCATATGAAGTCAGATTTTGAACCTCGATCCCACTACCAAGTAACCTATCGGATTTTGAACCTCTGTCTTGATACTAAGCGGCCTATACACAATCGAATTTTGAACCTTAGTCCCACTACTGAGCAGTCCATACGCGGCTGAACACAAAACCTTTGGGGGCTTTTACAATATGCATGCAGCGATCTCCCCTTGAAGGAGAGAGCACCATTAGTCGACGATGGTCGAAAAACTAAGACCAGACGTGCGTGAGCTACGACGTCCTCTAATAGGACCGACCACCAATATAGTAACATGCGAACCACGACCTAGATTTCACTAGAGCTAGGCA
The DNA here is from genome assembly GCA_028571085.2 of Nepenthes alata. Classification (NCBI taxonomy): domain Eukaryota; kingdom Viridiplantae; phylum Streptophyta; class Magnoliopsida; order Caryophyllales; family Nepenthaceae; genus Nepenthes; species Nepenthes alata. The sequence goes on from JAOVVI020005855.1 coordinate 3,095, forward strand.
GTTGCGGCTCCAAAAACCAGCTGACCCTTGTGAGGCTCACCCATACCCGTGCCACGATGTCCTCTTGTAAAACAGAGCACAAATGAACAAACACATCTAATCAAGCTTGGCAATGCTTGCAACAGTGCCTAGCCGACAATCTTCCTCAGTTCCACAACTTCCTTTAATAGGAATGAGCACTACCTAACTCAAGTGATCAACAAATCTCGATGGCGATCGCTCCAATGCTTAGCCGATAAATGGAGTACACCTATGCCACGACCTCCTCCCAGCAGGAGTGAGCACAATTTAGCAGGTGTGACTAGGTCATCCCTGACAGCTCTAGCACTCGGCTAGCAAGCAGAAGGGCATCCTCGAAGAAGGAGTTCCGAGATCAGGATCCCCTGCTCAGCCGTGATCATGGCATCGATCCGTTTGATCTGCCCGCCAGCTGAGGGGATCCCTACTCTTGCATTGGAGTGTGTTGGGGGCTTCTTGCCCTCATTCTACCCAGACGACTCGCCAACAACATTGTACGACAAAAAAGATCCTCTTAAGGAATGCGAAGTATTGCCTACTTCTACAACTTGAATGATCAACTATCATGAGACGAGAAGCCCACAGTGAGCATGGTGAAGGCTTCCCTTCTATCTTTAGGGGATCGACCAAGTCAAATCGGTACGGAGCTTAAGCGCCCCTCAAATCAGCAAGATTCCTCCAGGCAAAGTCGAGTCCTATGCCCTCTGCCTCTTCAAGCATAGTTGCTTTAGAAGGCATCAAGTTGCCTCTCGGCCTCCAAAAGCACGTCCTAGGAGTGGGGCGATTCGATCTCGAGTCCTAGATCTTCCATATGCAAGCTCCTAGATTTTGCCTGAGACTCGGGCAACTTACGATCGAAGTTGACATCTTATTCTCGACCCTACGGGACATTAGCTCCCTGAAACGGGACAACCAAGAACAACAAACTTGCAGACGTTATAGTTCCCGCGCAACAGCTCCACCTTCCAGTGTAGCTTGTTGGCAATTAATGATGCCTTGGCTCACCGTTTCCCAAAGGTGGCTAGTCGATAGAGCCTGGCCCTGGGAGACTCAAGGCTGACTCGATCGGCCTATGCCTCGACTGAGCATTAGGGCAGAGCACTGCAAGTCAGATTGCCAGAAGCTTGAGATGCCAGCTGACCAAACTATCAAGTCATTAAGAAACCAAGCAGCGGAAGGTACTCAACCCTGACTAGCTCGAGGTGAGCTCGGTTGGCCCCTATCCCTGCCAAGTGCGAGAATGAGTAGCTGTGAGGCTAACCACCGAAGAACGAGTTTTCAGAGCACTAGACTGCCAGGCGGTGTAGCCCAAGAGGCCGAAAGCACCATCCAAATGCTCTAATTATTCACACCATGTAAGGATATTAGAGCTATGCAACAATGTCAAAGGATGCTCGGTAGTTCAATTTATTAGTCCCTTTTACAAAGTACAATGCTCGTAGTAATGGACGTACAATTTAGATGGGAGAAAAAAATGCATGGAACAACGATACGACTTCTGAAGCCCTGCTCAATTGGGTCAAGCTCCCGAAGAGCAAGCAAGCATATGACCTTGGAATGGAATCTCAGCTGCTAGAGCACCATGTTCCGGGCAATCGAGAAGATCAGGCTCCTATGCGCCGCTTCCTGTAAGCCGCTGAAGTAGGAAGTGCATGCCGAAGCCCTCTCTAACAAGAGCATAGGATCATTCACCCACACTCACCCGAGAGGTGACCACCAAAAATCATCCACCAAGGCAGGCCATAGCCGCGCAAACTAGAGTCTATATCAGACCCAGCACGGTGACGATGGGCGAACCCAAGGTGGACCTAGAGAGCTTCTCCAATAAGCACCAACAGTCCCACATGTGCCACAGATGGAGTTCATGTTTGCCTAGACGGGAAGAGGAAGAAGTGACCCTCTTCCCCACCAAGGCTGAGCACCCACTCCTCTAAGCCTCCCCAGTGATGACTATGCGATGCCATCAGGGAGAAGCATAAGACAGTAACCCTATACTCGAGCCATCCCCAGCACTGCCTAAGACCGATTAGAGCAAGGGTATCAAGTTAGACTTCAAATGCGCCTTCAAGCCTCCCAAAACTTCCTTCGACCTTGAGCAATGGCAGCGCAGACTCCATGTCCACTCCAATCTCTCGTATCACTTGGCTGATGGGAGAGTGGTTTGTGAAGTAAGGCGCAGGATGCCCCTCCATCTAAGCCAATAGAGGTGGTCAGCAAGCAAGTATTGCAAAAGATTGCGCCCGCCAGCACCAACTGTAGAGAATCGTCAAGTACAGAGAACCGAATCGCCACCAAACCTTGCAAATTAGAGCAAAAATCTACAGGACATATGGGAAAGGAACACACGTATGGATCTGCTTGATGACGTCCCATCTTTACATGTCAGGGATTAAAATTTTAAAACTTTCGACATGGGGGGCTAGTGATGGGTCTAATACCGTGGGCCGACTCAAGGTCCGAAGTGTAACATATTGACAACTCGTTAAAGATGTATCCAAGCCCAGCGCAAAAGCCCCTAGAGACCCAAGTAGCACGACCCTAGGTCACCTAAAAGGCTATGGGTCGAAGGGGCAAAGTACTAAATGGGACAAAGTGCAACCCAGCAGTTTCAGCCCATCAAATCTTCTCAAATACCTTGCCTGAGATCCCACATCACCCAGGCTACCAATAACAATTCTACAGATCACACCATAAAAGCAGTTGCCATAATAGACTCCACAAGCTTGAGAGGGCTCAGCAAAATCTGCAACTACTGCCAATCCTCTACCTTATAAGCCGCTCCCTAATTGGACACACCTTCAAAGCTCAATCCTTCACCTCGTAAACCGCCCATAGTCAGGCGCACCATCAGAACTCAATCCTGCACTTCACAAGCAACCCTTCAGCCGGGTGCATCTTCAAGCCGCCCCTTAGCCAGGCGCACTTCAAAGCTGCCCCCTAGTCAAACGTTCATAAACACTCGATCCCCTATCAAATGCATCCATACATTATCTTATATCATCACATCTTTCCATCCGCCAAGAAAATTTTCTAATTTGAATATCGAAGGATAAAGTGGAGAGCAAATTTTATTAATTTTCTGACCTCTTGTTCGTTCGTTGTGTTGCGCAAGATCCAAATTCAAAGTGATGAAGACTGGACCGACTCCAATTTGACCTGTCATGGAGAGATCGAGTAGCTATTTAACTCGTATAACAATTCAAATTTGGAGATATATCAATAATTTTATTTATTTGATTTTTAATTAATATTTTAATTAGCATTTTACTTGCGTTAAGAAAGCGCCTCCCATAACGATTAGCGCCTCATGTAATATGAAATATTACATAACAATGGCGGATTTTTCCCTTTTGACCTTTTTCAAGGATAAACATAGAAGACTTTCTTATCCGCAGTTTTTAGGTCATGTCCTCTTCAATCGCTAAGGTCAGGTATCAGCGCGTCTCTTCCTCCAAAACGACGCTGCACTATGCTTGGTTCTTCTACGACGTCGTCACTACTGGATTTGTATATCCGAGCAGGCAGTGTCTTCTGAACCCACCCACCCCCGCCCCTCTCCCAATCTTTCGGCCATTGTTTCCTGGAGCAGGGAAAGAAATTCATCTTTCACTTGATTGACCTACTTAAACTTGTTAAGATATGCTTCTTCAATTGGTACAAACCTCAACATTCTCATCCGGCCCATTCCAATCTGCAGCATCCCACATCAATGGTTGCAACTCTGAAAACCTTACCAATTTGCTACCCAAAACCCTCTTCCCTAATTTGTCTATTGGGTCAGCATTAACCCTCAAGTGCGTTCTGCATTTCAGAAAATCTGGGAAATTTTCTCATATTTCCATGGTTCGTGCTTCTTCACTTGTGACTCCCATCATATGGGCCGGCAGGCTTTGCATTTTCTATGCTCTCTTGAAAGCTGGGCTAGCAGGATCTCGGTCAAACCCACTTGTTTCAGGTTCGATGCTTTAATACCGGCAGTATATTATGCTTTTCGGCGTTTTTTTTTTTTTTTTTGCTACTGGCTGTTGTTAATTTCAATTGGAAGCTGCTACTTTGGCATCTGTTTTGAGAAAGCAGTTATTTGGTTTTGATAATGAATTTGGTTCGTTTTTTTTGTTATGTTTTTTATTACTTTTGGGATATATTTTGGGAAAATGATTGATGAGCTTAGATGGTTTATCTGAAGGGTTGGTTCTTTGGCATCTAATTCGCGAATAATTTGTGAGTTTTCAGTGATTTCCTGGATTGAATATCTATGGTTTGATGCTCAGATATAATGACTGATGATGATGGTGATTTGGGTTTCTCAAATTGGTTGGAGAACTTTCAGAAAAATCCTGGTATGTGGATTCCTCCGTGTGGAAATTTGATATGAAATCTCTATTGCATAAGGTGCCATTTGAGTAGAGCTTTAAAAAAAATGGTTTTAGGTACTAAAGTAAGGATACTTCTTACAAAATATAAAACAATACGTTCTATCTTCCTATTTTAGCTTCCAAGATAGGCTGCTTGTAGAAACTCTAATTACATTCAGCATCTTATTGGATCATTTCAGCTTCTTACAATGCCAAAATTTGCCTTGATTTAACTGATAAAGCAGAGAAGTTATTTCATTAGTTTGCCTAGGAGGTAAATTGTTGTCACGGCATACACATGTTTATTTAAATGAAAGAGAATAATGTGAAGGAGTTGATGGATTAAGAGTGTCTCGTTCTTGATTATTTGAAGAACTAGTTTGTAGTCAGAATTTGTATAAAGGAATATTTCCAATGTGAGAAAGATTAAGAATCCAAGATTTCCATGACCTCAGATTAAAAGCAAGTAATAAATGAAAATAATTAAATTAGAATAATTATTTTATTGCTCATAAAAAAAATAAATCCATTTACAAATATCCAAAATTTGGGTCAGACATGACAAAATCAAACCACTGATAATAATTATGACACATAACAATGGACACAGGACCAATTCGAATTGTCTGTTCAGTTTTCAAAGCTTGCAATAGCCCGTTTAACTCAAACCCATAAGGAATATGATAGTCAAACACTACACAACCACAATATTAAAACTGCATGAATCTACACAATACTGTCACGGACCCGAACCAAATCAAGTTTAAACACTAAATCAATAAATCCCAAAATAAATATATCAACTCCCAATCCAAACGTGACAAACAAACGGACCATAAAATTTCATCATCCAAATAATAATAACAATAAACAGAACCCAAAATCTAACACAAGACCTCATTTGACAATCGTTTGAACAATATAACAATTGACCTGCTACCCAAACCATCGTGAGGGAGGGGCAAACCAAATATATATATATTCATCATAAACCCTTACTCAAATGTCTCAATATATATCCAAAGGCCTACATCCTGCCGAACTAAAACATCCAAAGTAAGTCTAATACATATCTAATCTAAAAATAAAGCTAAACTCACCAAAAAAAATGATGCCGCGTCAGATCTCGACCAATCTCCTGCACAGTATCTAGGCCCTCAACTCTTAAGGCATAAGAAATAAAAAATGCGAGTCTAAAATTTAATAAGTGTCAATATCGTATATATATATATATAAACAAACATGTCTGAAATTAAAAGGAGGGTCCATAAACACAATCAAAACGGGTAACTGATACAAATCCGATATCAGAAATCTGAAGGTAGTCTTGTACTTAAACCCATATAAAAAATAGTCCCGTCGGGATATATACTGAACATAAGTGATTCGGATTGAAATCAGATAATCCAAATTAAATCATAATCCATATACTGAAACAAAAGCCGAACGAAACAAAATCTGGATCAAAATCATATAAATTGAATCATAGTTCGGAACAAAATCATATAAAAATCAAAGAGGTTTCGAAATGAAATTACATATTAGATGTACGAGACTAACCTAATCCCATTTGTGGGCAAATTTGCGAATCTCAAATTAGAGTCCGAATACAAATTAATACAGAAATATAAAGTATGCACGAAATCAAAGAACTAAAGGCTAATAGACCAATTTGAGGAAGGGTTATACATACTCTCAATAATCTTAAGTTAAATTAGTTATTATTTTGACCAATGGGCATGGCCATCTATGTACTCTATCTCCCATAGATAAGGAACGTGTTCACTATGTTTTGCTGCCCATGATTTTGGATACAATCATCAAATTTAGTATATATATTAGGACGTCCGAATATATTAGTTTTCTACTCAATTCACTTACGATGGTTCTCGTTAAATATAGATAAGGTGGGTCAACTACAAACAGAACCTTTTCTTGCTTGCAGAAAAGGGATTTACAAATATTTTCCCATTAGGAACAGAGCTCGACTGGGAGAGGAACGAACAATAAATTAGATATCAGATAATAGAGGTAGTGACCTCGATCCCTAGGCAGCAATACATTAGTACTAATGTAAGGCCCATGTAGGTTTCATGCCTATTTCTATATAAATATACGGATATATAAATATACTATCTCAAATATTTTCCCATTTTTTCATAAAATAATAAAACCCTTAAATATTTACAAATCCAGAACAAAATCCCCAAACGATCAGTAAAAATATATGCATGCATTAAAGAAAATAAATAGGGTAAGTAAAAATAATATGCATAAATATTAAACTTTTGAAATATATACAAATTTTATCAGACACTGAAACAGATCAAAAATAGGACTTATAGATACTTGCCACAACCTTATATCAAGTATGTCTGACAAAAGGATCCACCAATCTACCTTATCTCTTCTTCCTCTCTCATTTTCCTTCTCCTCTCTCCTTTCTTCTTCTTCTCTCACGAATGGCCAAAGAGTGCCTCAACTGTGCCTTATATACACAAACAGCGCTCGAGCATCATCCTCTCAAAAATTAATTCACCAGACGCTACATAGGAGGCCCTCGAGTACCCCTTTTCGGCATTTTGTGTTTCGGGCGCCGATCTGCGAACCAAATTTTCTTTAAAATTTTACGAAATACAATTAATATCAAAATATCCAAATTACCTAATATAATAAATAATACTAAAATAAATCAAATGGAAACCGGGTATTACAAATATTATAATCCAATATAAAACACTCTAAAACAGAGTCCCTAGATAACATAAACTGCTACCAGCAACGTATACATCACTCCTCAAATATACTAAATCCAAATACAAATTCAGATACATCCAAATGTAAACAAAATCTTCTAATCATCATCATCTTAGCCCCCTGCAAGTAATCTATAGCCCTTAATCTGATAGGGTTAGAAATAACATAAAATAATTAGTTGAAAGCTCTGCAAGTATGCGCATATATAATAACAAAACACGTATCCATCAAAATAGAATGGAGGAATGAAACACAGCAAAACACGTACAAAAATCCAACATTCCAAATAAATCAAATGTCAAATGTCTAATACTAAAGTCCAAATATAATTTTGTACACAAAATTCGTAATCCATATACAAATATCAAAATAGTTCAAAATATGAAACATCTAAAGGGTTCCAAAAGTCCAAGTCCAACATTGGATAAATATGAATATTAATCAAAACCTACAAATCTCTAAATCACACATCTCAAATATTGAATCATATGCAGGTAAAAATCTCAAAAATTTAAAACATGCTAAAAATTGAGAACCAAGGATCAAAAGATTAATTTTGAGGAAGAGTTATACGTACTCCTGGTAACCTTAGATGATATCACTACTATTTAGACCCATAGACGAGTTATCTACAAATTTCTTTCTATAGACGGGGTTAAATACTACTTTCTTTTGCCACCCGTAGATGATAGATACAATCCTAAAGTCTGTCTGATATATATTAGGACGTCCGAATATATTATTCTGTTCAATTTATTACAATGGTTCTCAAAAATACCAAATCAGAAAATTCTATAACTAAAGGCTCAAAACGTTTCCTCTCTGTAGGAAAAGTACAAAATAAAAGTTTGTTTTGGAGCACATACATGAATTAGTACAAGCATGGATTACTATATGTAAGGCTCAAATGTACATTTCATGACTTTTTCGTTACAAATGTTTTCATATATGAATATAAAACTTTAAACATTTACTTATTTTGTACAAAACAAGCAAACTCCTCAATTGTTCAGTAAAACCCAAATAAAATCTTAAAACTTTAAGTGAAAACTACATGCATGCAACAATATTCAAAGTAGGGAGGGAGGTAAATCGTTACAGCATGCATCTTATAATAGAGCAAAATTAGAAACCTTAATCTTCCAATCTGAGTGATCTAACAAAATAAAGCTTCAAAGTCTTCTTCCTTTTCTTCCTTTGTTTTCTTCTCTTCTCTTTCTCTCTCTTCTCTTTTTTTCTGTGAAAATGGCTGAAAATAGTGCGTACAAGCCTTATATAAACGAACTGGTGCATGAGGCTGGCTAGGCGTGTTTTGGGCGCCATTCAAACCCTCAAGTATAGCTTAGGCACCAGTAATTTGCCTGAATCGCACACAAGCAATGTGGGGGTGTAAATCAAGCGCTAGACAATCTACCCGAACATGCATGAGTGCTTTAGAGGCACTCCTTTAGTGTACGCATTCTGTTTAAAATGTGCATGAGAGCAGTTCGAGTGCCCATTAGGTGCCAAACCTGATCCCCAAAATCGACTTTTTCATCAATTTTTATTGTATATTCATAATACCCAAAATTAATTGAATGACATCATAATTTACAACTAGAAACCGGGCAGTACAAAGATCTTGCTGTCTTACCTGAAACATATGTATCTTCCCTGGCTCTTTATTTATGTGATTAATTTTCATAAGTTGCTTGTAAATTATTGTATTAGAAAAGGAAGCAGCTGATAGGAGGAAACTTGTAAGTAAATGGGATCCTACAACAAAGGGAACATTAAAGAGGAATTACAGGGTACCTTCCAAGTCTGAAGGTCGGCGCCTTCTCAAAGGTATTGCATCCTTACTGTCGGAAGATGATCATTTTATGGATGCCGCTTCTCACAAGGTAAGATAGTGTGCAATGATTTACCAGCAAACGGGTGGCTGGGGAACATAACATCATGTCTACCAAAAGTAAAACAAATGCAATATCCTATCCATGACCCTTTCCTGCTTTGTTTTGAATCTATGGTTATAAGTGCTTCAATTTGTTGCTAAATCCTGTTTAATTTCTGGAAGCCATATGGTTGCCCATTGGTTGTCTTATGCATTGCTAGGCCCAAACTCTATGGGAAAAATTGTTTAATTTTGTTATAAGTATAATTAGAGGTTTCTGAACCATTATCCTCCATTGTTCAAGTGGAGGAACTGTTGAAACTGTGGAATTATCGTATTGTCAATTTAAAACAAGTGCTGCTTGGTCTTGGAGGAAGCTTCCAAAGTTAAATGAATTTTGAGAAGGCCTAAATGCAAAGGGCAGTGAAAGTTCTGTTCGAATGGGAGATTCTTTATTAATAAGCTCCTTTTACCAAATGCCCGTGTTCTTGGCTACTAATTGGTGAACTTTGGCATGAAAGGAATGAGAAGGTTTCATTTTGGGTTTATACGTGGTTTGTTTGGCCTATCTGAAATCCCAATGGGTATGCCTGAGGATAATGTTGTATAGGGCATATGACCATTTGGATGTGCTCGAGGTGTAAGTATATATGCAGTGGAAGTTGATCTTGCCCACCCCAAAAAATTCTGAAAAAGGCTGAACTGTTGGAGCTATCGAACCATATATGTTAGGCCTCTCTGCAACAGAGTTTAGATTTCTAAATTTCCCCCCCTGATAACCATGATCCAGGAACAATAAAACTTTGGGGTTACTAAATTTTCATTTCTTTTACACATTGAAAGGGAGCAACTGAACATAATGTCCCTATTGTTTTACGAGCTTTCTAAAATTGCTTATAGAGTTGCGTGTCTTGTTTGTAGGGTTGTAAAATTAGGAGGGAAAGTGCCCATGGGGAGAGTGTGTGTTGCAACAATGTGAGGGCATTGTTCGATGAACTCCCAACTCCACATCTCATTGTTGAGATCGTGGCATTTCCAGCTGGGCCACTTACGGAGAAGGATTATGCTAAAGCCGAGAAACTAGAAAGAGTTTTGAGATCGAGCCCTTGTGTTTGACTTAAATGTTTATATATGTGCTTACTGTTGTTTTCACTTGTACATATTGATCAGATTATTATCTTCCTGTTTTGGAACTCTCACCTGGGTATCATGTGCTGCCAATTGGTGTCGTGATCCTTCGTATCTGAACTGCTATTTTCCTTTGCACATGCTAGTTTTGTTTCTACCATGACTTATAATTGTTTTTACAGAAAGATGCCCATGATTGGCTTGATGAAAAATATAAAGGATCGCAGCCAAGTACATAAAACTTCTGCATTAGGGAATCGGGCACAGCTAAGTGTATGTAGTGTTATTCTTATGGAGAGATTTCATATTTAGTTAAATGGTGACTTTTAAGTCACAGTATAGTGACCTTAGGGATCGCATAGTCACCAGAAATATGATACACGGAATAATATTTCATTGTTTGAACGTTTGTAGGGATACCCAAATGAGATGGACATGCAATTTTTCTCAGTCGTTAAGACATTAGTAGTGAATGGCTGTCTGGTTATGTAGTGGTTGGTAGGTGCTGTGTTTTAGATTTTGTAAATGGATTCGCTGATGAAAGTGGTGGTATTTATGGGTGTATTGTGGTAGAGTTTGTTTGGATTTGATGATGCTTTTGTGAAATTGTTTGATAGACCAAAGCTCCTCAACCGATAATCCACTGATCCTCTTTTCTTGCTTTTCTGAGGATACTGTTTTGCATAGGAGTATCAATTGAAAGACTAGGGTGAACCACAAAAAGAAAGTTTATCAGACGTTTAAGCTGTCTGATTTAATTCAATCCAAATAGAAAATAATAATACAACAATGCATAATTTGTTTGCTGTTGGAAACCACATTTTTAGTTTGATTGTGATTTGAGAGTTACAACCGATTCAAATCAGGCGGCACGAATTATCATTATTATTATTATTATTATTATTATTATTATTATTATTATTATTACTTGCTTTGCTATTTATATATGACATATTAAATCAAATAAATTTGTAAGTTGATAAGTTTAAAATCATAAAATGTTTAAACAGTCTAAACTAAAAAAGCATATACTAATAGTTTGGACAATTCGTGTCTGTTTAGTAATAATCAAAGTCTCATTGTTCCGCTCAAATCAATCCATGTCTCTGTGCAGCCGTGGTGTGGACTACATGAATCCTATCTCTGTGCCCCGCCACAGAGAAACCGTTACCATAGACGGAGTATCCTCACAAGCACTGAGAGAGCCGCGGTGAAAATCCTTGTTCTTTTCCCAAGAGAGGAAGAAAACCAACCAGCCCCACACAAACCTTGGGTGGGTTAGCCTAGCTGATATTAGATATGGAAGTGTGTTGAAAGGTTTTCTCATCGGTTCTTTAAATATTTATACATATATAATAGCCCAATCATCTAAAGTCGTTTGCAAAATAGTTGAAAGATACTCTAAAATCCCTCGCATGCTTGTTAACTTGTGAATGGTACTGACAGCAGGCAACGAATTAATATGTTGCAGCTATGGGCGGTGGCCATCGGCCTGACTGATTGTACGCGCATTTCATGCTGCTCTTGTGCTTATTGGTTTTATTGTTTGGATACTGTCTTACGTTAATTTTGGATTGACATTATGGATACAACTTTTAGTCAGTTGACAAAATTTATATATGTCTTATTAGTTAAATATCTTTTAAAATTAGCTAAAGGCCGTCTATCATCCATTTCTTTTCATTTTTATTTTACAAATTTACATAAAGGCGGTCTTTCATGCAAGTTTATTTAAAATTATTTGTATTTACAGAACGAAATTATAAAATAAATATTTATGCGTTCCTAGATTTAAATTATTATACGAAATAGGGAGCCTTATAATCCTCCACGGCAGGTCAAGCTCAGACGGGTTTGGTCTCTATCTCTAATAATTTGGATCCTATATAATACAACAAACAAATAAGATGTCAGAAAATTAGTATGACTCATTCTTCTATTTATTTTTTAACACTCAAGTCAGATATCTTTCTAAAAAAAGAGAAGGATGAATGATACAAAGTGTTATGATGCACGGGTGAACGGAATAAGAATAATGGTGAAGGTGTTGGTTTCGGCGGTTGCGCTTAACGGGGAACGACTTATAGAGTGCACTTGCAAAGGAGCGGCTGAGAGAGAGAGAGGAGGGATAGTTCCCTTAGAGTATTGATTACTTTGAGAGCGAGGGAGAGGTCTTTGTTCTATCTGGGCAATCGAGTGTTAAGATTGCTCCTCATTTTTTTCATTTTATCGATAGGAGTGAAGGGTATTTGTAATGCTGGTATCGATGCGGCTTTGGCGCCAAGGCTGGTGACAGTTGTCTCATCAGGATTTGCCGGACTATCCCGGCAATGGTGAAGGCCGGGCAATGGGGAAGGCCGTCGATGTCAGTTGTTGTTTTGGGGCAGTTGTGTGACAACTGATGGTCTTCACCGGACATTTGCTAGGCTGTCCTACCTATGGCTGCATGAGCCGCCTGTATGCACATGCTGCTACGACTAAACTGTCAGTTGCCAAGCTGAAGGGCTCCCTATGCCGCAATTGGCCTGTAAGGATTGAAATTTCATAAATACCATTGTTTAAAAAAATATATCATAAGTCCGAAAATTTATGATTTAGTCCGAGATGCCACAATAGTATAAAATTTAATCGATAAACCCAATTTCGTAATCAACTTGGTTTTAGTTGATCAAATTAGTAATGCGGTCAATACTAGAGCAGCTCAAAAGCTACCGTATAATCCGATTAGTGGTACATCAAAATTTATAGCTTAATTATATTAGTATAATGGTCCCATAGACAATTAGAAGAAAATTTATACACCTAGAAACACTAAGGAAAAATTTAGAGAAATAAAGAACTTTTTTTTTTTTTTTTTTTTTTTTTTTTTTTTAATTTAGT
>JAOVVI020005856.1:0-16104 GCA_028571085.2 Nepenthes alata
GCTACCCCCACAGGAAATCATGGCGCTCAGAGCACGCGCAATCATTACTGGACTAATGTCACCTGACACTTCAAATACGCAGAGTTAGTGGCAGGCCTCCCAGCACATGCCAAATCAGCAGATTGCACAGCTGACCTCCCAGTACACGCCAAATCAGCAGAGTTGGTGGCTGGCTTCCCAACATACGCCAATACCACGTGTCCCCATTTCAAGTGCATGTTCCCCTTCTATAAATACCTCATTCAAACGACTGAAGAGAGAATTCCAACAGCAAGCATTTTTCACACTAACTGTGAACAGCATCTAAGAGTAAGAAAGAAAAAGAGAAAAAGGCACAAAAGAGGAAGTCAGAAAAGAAAAGAGGGAACAAGACCTCTTGTGTTGTAACCCTATGTGGCTATCAAAAGTGCCACTATGAATAGTTGTAACTCATTCTACGCATAGTGAAACCTTTCGGACCCAGTGTCTATCACCATGGTTTTTCCCTCCATTAAAGAAGAAATTTTTCACGTAAAATCTTCGTGCATTATACCCTCATCCAATTTTCCTTCCTGTAGCATCACTCTCGTTGAGTTTAACAATTACTATTGTTTTGTACAATTCTGTCCGTCCGAGGGCATTGAAAGAATACAAAGAGCGAACTCGGACTCTCATCGTACGGCAGTCGGAACTCGATGACACAACAATATTATCAATTAAATTTTGAAATAGCTATTTATATTATAAATTCATTATATATAATTTTTAAAAAAAATAATAATACACCCCCGCTAATATTATTCCATTCGATAATACAAATTAATATATAAAATATTATATTATTAAAAATATCAAAAATAACTAAAAGACATTCTTTTACTACTACATACATCCACCATTAAATAATATTATATTTATTTATTTATATATTTTTCTATAGACCGGTTAAAACACATGAGCAGATAAAATATTACGTCTTTAAAGGTATCAAAAATGGCTAGAGTGCATCCTTTGGCCATTCATCTTCAATGAAACTAATTAATAATTTCTTTTTCAATTAAATATGCCGTAAAATTGTAAAATAATGCCGATCAAACGATAATTCAATTGAGATATAACTTAACATTGGACCATATTTACGACTCGAGCTCGGGCTAAATGCGTTCATCGGGCCTTACGAAATCCTATAAAAAAGAAACAACGTAAAATTCCAACACTCACCGGCAAAAACATGAAGCAACGTCTTCAGAACTCGATAGGGCCCAGCGAAGAATTCCGCCATCGAAATATGGACTTCTGGGTTGCTGAGGCAAATCCGTGACCTCGATAAGAGGGGAAGAGATCGAGCCGCTGCAAGCTGTGATAACTTTCCGGTTCCCACGGCTGAATGCCGGACTCAGATGAGGGAGATTCATCTCAAGTTCCTCCTTTCTTCTTTGTTTGTTTGATTTCTTTTGTTAGCATTCTCGGTGATATAGCCATTGACATGAGCTCTTGGAACAGTAGCTTGCATGCGTAAGGTATGTATACCTGCTTACCATCACAATATTAATTAAAAGATCATGTCTATTTTTTTTTTTTTAATTTTGAAATTTTAAATGTGAGTATAAATAACATATATCCGATTATAAACAAGTTCTTCATATTGATTTGTAAAAGTAGAAATGAAATTGGGGCAAGGCACTGACCTGAACGATGTCGGTTTTATTCTTGCAGCCTCTGCATTCGAATGAGTTCTTCTTTAGGTTTGCGATAGCGATGAGCCCACACCGTTCGCAGACATGAACTCTATACGCATCACTTTGATCAAAGAGCCTTTCCTTAAGGAAGTGGGCGGCACCATGAGCAATCATACAGTCTCGCTCCATCTCACCAAATCTGAGTCCTCCATCACGGGATCGGCCCTCGGCAGGCTGCCTCGTTAGGATCTGAACCGGGCCCCGTCCACGGGAGTGGATTTTATCATCGACCATATGCTTCAACCTCTGGTAGTAGGTTGGCCCGAGGAATATCATGGCGGTGAGCCTCCTTCCCGTGTGGCCGTTGTACATGGTCTCGAAACCACGCATCTGATACCCACACTTGTGAAGGGCCTTGCTGATGTTGTCCACCTGTCAAAAACCCAAAGTGAGGTGCATTATTTGGAAATTGAGGACAACAATTAGAACATGAAACCAAATATTATACACTAGCCATGAAATAATCTATCAGAATGGGTATACGCGGCAGATGGGTGCAGTCCCAAGCAGGTCACAACTGTACCAGGAGCAGATCCAGTGTATAAGGAATGAAGTCAGTTGAACCCACTAATATTTTTATTCAAAATAATAACGTAACTGATTTAAATTTACTCTGTCGACTGGAAAGAAAAACTACAGAAATGTTGATTTTTCATGGTAATTCATATAAAATCACTTTATGTATTGACCCCGCCAGAAAAATCCTCGATCCACCGCTGACTGGACCACACCTTGTCAAGTGTAATTAGTCATTTCTTTTTCCGAAACTTACATGTTACCATACCTAATAAGTTGATTTCTAGTTCAGGAAGGTAATGAACACCCAAAACAACAATGGCCAAAATCTAGTGCGGTACAGAACAGTAGAAAACAAAACACGCCAATGGACAATAGGCAAACATCTGATATTCTGAAGTCTACATCATGGCATTTCACCAGCTAAAGTTCCTCAGGTTCCCTTAATATTTTTTCCTTACAAAACTTAAATCTGGGAGAGCTCTTTGAAAACCTCCAGGCTGGAATTCCAAATGAACTCGGTGGCATATCAACCAGACAACTTATCGCCTTAAGCCATGCCAATTCACCATCTAAATTTGAACTGGTTAGTGTAGACAAAAAGAAGCTGGAGTTACAACATGGACAGCAGGATTCCAACATTAAGTATTTGTTTGGTCTAGGGAAGTTTGAAAGAAAAAAAATTGATGAGGAAAAAATAAAAATATTAAAAAATAAAATAAAAATTACTTTTTCTTCAAATAAGAATATTCTAATACACATTTTTCATCATATTTTTTTCCTAATAATTTTCCAGACAATCGAAATATAAAAAGTATTTCCCTGCAGACTATATTTGAATATAGGAAAGTTTGAAAGAAAGAAAATTAATGGAAAAACATAAAAATGAAAGAAAATGAAAAGAAAAATACTTTCTTCAACTTTGAATATTCTAATACATTTCTTTTCATCATTTTTTTTTTCTTTATGATTTTCCATGCAAACTAAACATGGAAAACCATTTTCCTTTAATATTCTTTTCTTTTCCTTCAATTTTTCCTATATCCAAACAATCTCTCAATTTGTTGTTCATTTTTAGATTCAAACAAACCCTAACACAACCAACGGCAAAAAAAGAGCTCGTAAATGGAAGCCATGACTTACAGTGACGTCAGTGAAAGGTGTGGCGTCCCCTTCTTTGCCCACGTGAGCTGCAACCTTCCCCATGATACACTCAATAAGCTGACCAATTGTCATTCGAGATGGAATAGCATGAGGATTCACTATTATATCAGGAGTGATTCCTTCCATAGTCCATGGCATATCCTCTTGCGTGTAAGTCATGCCAATTGTACCCTTTTGACCGTGTCTACTGCTAAACTTGTCCCCAATTTGAGGAATCCGAACCGATCGCACCCTCAATTTCACAAACCTTAATCCATCGGCATTTGTTGTCAGTAACACCTACGCACCGAAGCAAATAGTGAGAACTGAAAGAAACGTGTCCATCTGCATACATGAACAAGAAAGTATAAGTATTCTTGGGACACCTGGTCCACAATTCCTGTTTCGCTGTAGCGTAAACTAATACTATGATCACGCCGTGTATATCGTGAAGCTGGCCCTTGCATCTCGTCCTGAGTAATTGGGGTTGTCTTCCCAATTATGACATCCTCGCCTGAAACTCTTGTACCCTGCCAGAGAACAATTCTTTAATAACAGTACAATACACAGATCAAATAACAATTGATACGGATATCAAATATTTCAAAAGATTTTGATTAGAAGAGATTCTGATTTTATTAACTTTTATTTTATTTGCTTTACTTATTAGGCAAAATTCTAATTTGATTTTATTTACTCTTATTTACATGAGTTTATTATAATTTCTTTTATTTTTAGAAATAGATAATTTATTACCAAATTATCTTAGATTTAGAATTTCTCTTTATAAAGACCCTACACTCTATTATTTAAATAATAAAATGAATGACTGAATGTTTTGAAATTTTGTGACTTCCTTTCTCCTCTTCCCCTTGGTTTCATCTCTATTCTTATCTCTATCCCTCTGTCTCTCTTCCCTACTTTTCTCCTTCCATACACCAAATTGGTATCAGAGATAAAATCCTATCCTTTTGCCTCCCGCAACATACCTTCCCTCAACCAACAACTCGCCACACAACTTCTTACAACCAGCAACACCATTAAGTCCACAAGCACCACTACCCAACTCCACGCCACCAGTTTAACCAGGGTATATAGCAACTCTATCAGAGTCCACAAAATTACACATCTTCAAGCCCAAGTCATGTTCCTTTAGACGACATTAGTAGCTTAGTCTAATTTCAACTTCCCTTCCACATGTCTAGTAATGTTAGTGACCGCTTGCACCGCTACTCGGCTTGCAATTGGAAAGTTTCATACAGAAGTTTTAACTCAACGGGGTTGATTTCCAGCCACTCGGAAAGAATTGATGCGGATATCAAATATTCCAATAAATTCTGATTAGAAGAAATTTTGATTTTATTAGCTTTTATTTTATTTGCTTTACTTATTAAGCAAAATTCTGGTTTGATTTTATTTGCTCTTATTTACATAAATTTATTGTGATTTTTTTTTATTTTTAGAAATAAATAATTTATTACCAAATCACCTTAGGCCTAAAATTTCTCTTTATAAAAACCCTACACTCTATTATTTAAATGATAGAATGAATGACTGAATGTTTTGAGATTTTGTGACTTCCTTTCTCTTCTCCCCATTAGTTTCTTCTCTTTCTTATCTCTACCCCTCTAATCACTATTCTTATCTCTACCCATCTGTCTCTCTTCCCTAGTTTTCTCCTTCCATACATCAAATTGGTATCAGAGATAAAATCCTATCATTTTGCCTCCCGCAACATTACCTTCCCGCAACCAACAACTCGCCACACAACTTCCTACAACCAGCAACACCATTAAGTCCACCAGCACCACTGCCCACCTCCACGCCACAAGTTTGACCAAGTTATATTGCAACTCTATTAGAGTCCGCAGAATTGCACATCTTCAAGCCCAAGTCATGTTCCTTCAAACGACATTAGCAGCTCAGTCTAATTTCGGCTCCCCTCCCACGTGTCTAGTAACGTTGGTGACCGCTTGTACCGTTGCTCGGTTTGCGGTTGGGGAGTTCCCTACAGAAGTTTTAACTCGACGGGGTTGAGTTAAAACCACCCGGGGAGAATTGATGCGTATATCAAATATTCCAAGAGATTCTGATTAGAAGAAATTCCGATTTTATTAGCTTTTATTTTATTTGCTTTACTTATTGGGTAAGATTCTGATTTGATTTGATTTACTCTTATTTACATGATTTTATTGTGATTTTTTATTTTTAGAAATAAATAATTTGTTACCAAATTATGTTAGATTTAGAATTTCTCTTTATAAAAACCCTACACTCTATTATTTGAATGATGGAATGAATGACTAAATGTTTTGAGATTTTGTGAGATTGAGTAATTGTAACTTTTTTTCTTCTCTCCCTATTGGTTTCTACCCCTTCTTGTCTCTACCCCTCTAATCTCTGTTTTATTTCTATCCCTCTGTCTCTCTTCCCTACTTTTCTCCTTTCCTACATCAACAACCATTTAATCAGATAACCCTATTTTTAATTCTCCATTGAATTTCAATCTTTCATTAATGGAAGAGAAATGAATGCACATTGTCTAGGATGAACGGAAAACTTATTATAGGAGTACCCACAGGAGGAGCAAGCCCATCGTCATCCAATTTATCATATGACCCATGCCGCATTCCCTACAGAAAATCAACTCCATTATATATCAACCTCCATACTAAATGCAGCAAAAACATACAAAACATTTCACATCTTTGCACTTACCATGGTATTAGATCTATCAGGACGGCCGAAGTCCTCCTTAACAAGAGTTCCCATCTTCTTCTCCTCATCCCTGTGCATGAAAAAATAGATCAGCATCTCCAACAAACGGCAGCTAACAGAAAAATTAAACCAGGAACTATAGAAGACCCTGCTTATGAATTTACTTGCCTGTAAGAACGAAAGAATAGAGATCTGAAGAAGCCTCTGTCAATTGAGGATTGATTCATAATAACAGAATCTTCTTGATTATAGCCAGAATAGCAGGCAATGGCTACAATAGCATTCTGTGGCAAATGGTGCATAAAGAAAAAGCTGTTATTTTAACCACTTGTCATATAAGTTGTTAAATACTAGTTAATTACTCTGAGATACGTACAATGCCAGCAGGAAGCTGCCTAAAATGCAGGTGCTCCATGGCTCGCGTAGTTACAAGAGGCTTCTGAGGATAGTATAAAACATATGCCAATGTATCCTGAGGGTACACAAAGGATAAAGGTAAAAGACCAAACAGACAACAATTTTTCATAACAATACCAAAATGGACCAAAAAAAAAAAAGTTCCATATCAACTAGAGAGAGATACACAGTGAATACCATTCTAAACTGGTAGTTGGTCACATAAATTCCCATTGCTTGTTTTCCCATAGCTGATTGATATGTATTACGTGGGGACTAATGGTAGACACCAGAAGTTAGTTGAGTAGTAGAATATTTTCACAAAAAAATGCATCCATAGCAGCCATATTATGATACCTGGTTATGGTCGGGAAATGGAATAATTGAAGCACAAACACCTAATATCAGAGAGGGGTGAATTTCACAGTGAGTATATGTTTCAGAGTATGCCTCCTCGGGATTAAGCCTCGCAGTTATAAGATCCTGGAAAAAAAATTTTCAACTAAATAATTTGCTTTGTTGTGTCAAATAAATAGACACTGCAGCCAAAAAGATGACCTTCTCGATACTCACATTAATTGTCATGGAAATCATAGTGGTCTCTTCTTCTTCTGTGTCAATGTATTCTATAAAGCCCTTTGCAACAAGATCATGCCAGCCACCCTCGTCTGGTGACTCCTGTAAGTAAACTAAATACAATTAAGATACCAGAGTAAATAACTAAATATTATACTCTACAAAGAAGAGGAAATGTTGCAAGTATACCCTTTGTTGCAAGGCTCGGATATCCTTTTTCTTGATGAGAAGCCTCTGTTTCTCAACGATGAACAATGGACGACTACATCGACCATAATCGGTATATATCCGCAGTTCTTTCAAGCGAATATCCCGGACAACACCAACCTCCGTGTTGACATCAACCTGATTATCAACATAGATTCATGAGATGAAAATACAATCCATCATCAGTTGCTAACATGCCACAGATTCAATTAGTCAAGTCAAATCTATTGGAAAGATTAGAAATCAACAAAAGAGAAATTAAGTGGACCTGACTATTTAAATTCAATAAAGATGAAATTGGAATGACCCTTTCTTTTATTATTTCAATCATTTGGACTTCTCATGAATTTGTCGATATTTCCGATTAAATCTTTATATTTATAGATATTCCACAGGAATAAGTTGGATTTCCCCTTCCTTAGTAGAGAAGGGAAAGGTTTATTTCAAATCACAATATCAGCCCACTTACTGACACTGATAAGAATTTAGGGGGAATTTGAAAGGGACAAGAAATTGAGGAATTCCTCCTTTGATTTGCCATTGCAACATAAAGACAACCATACTTGCCAGAAATTCATAAAAACATCCAAAAATAATAGGGCCTGTCCACTAGTGTTACAAGACTACCATTTTACATGATGGGGTCCTTGACAAAAACTGCATTTTTTTTTATGAATTCAAAGAACTGCTTTTTTTTTTTTTTTTTTTTTGCTGAGATAAAAAGAGACGCGTATTGTTTAAAGCCTGAATTAGATTTTTTTAAAAAAAAAAAACCAAACTGTAGAAAACTAAAAGAATGCCAGATATCCGATGTTTTTATCAGGACCTCTGTTCAAACTATATTCAGATTAATCATCCAGCTTTTACTTGATCCTAAAGATGTATTCTAAGGGGCGAAGGACACCCCCATAAATTACGTAACTAGGAAATCATCATAATCACATCAAGGCATATCATTTTCTGCATCTCAAACTCAAGGAAAGAAATTTTGCATCAACTCATCTCAAAGAAACTTACTCGTCTTCTTAGCTGTCTCAATGTCTTCACCAACAAATCAGGATCCCGATGAATACCAACCCAACAACCATTGACAAAAATTTTGGTAGCTTGCGGAATAACAGCTGGAGAAATTTCCTCAAAATTCTCAGTACTCCATTCTTCCAAAAATTCCAGAATAGGATATGCTGCTGAACCAACAGTAATGTACACCATCAATGCAAGATTCTTCACCAGTCCACAGGCTTGTCCTTCAGGGGTTTCAGCAGGGCACATCATCCCCCACTGTGAATTGTGCAACTGCCTAGGTTTTGCTAGTTTCCCTTCACGACCAATTGGAGAATTCAATCTTCGCAAATGTGACAAAGTAGAGGCATATGTAAGACGATTCAGCACCTGAGACACTCCAGCTCTGGTACCAGCAGCATTTGCCTGCCCCCAATTTCCAGTGGCAAGAGAGTATTTAAGGCCACTTGTTATTGTTTTTGCTTTGATTGCAAATTGCAAATTAACATCCTTCCCTTGGTCCACACATTTCTGAACATAAGCTCTGACATCCCTGGTCAGCTTTCTGAATAGCATTCGAAATAAACCTCCGAGCAGAGGACCAGCAAGGTCCAGCCGCTTGTTTCCATAATGATCTCTATCATCTTCTGGCCTTCGTCCAAGAGCACATAATAGGAGTCGATGAATGATATACCCAAAGTAGTAAGCTTTCTTTGTCTCACAATATTCACCAACACCCACATGAGGAAGCATTTCTTTTTGGAGAATTTCTTTGGCATACTTGATCCTCTTTTCCCGTGTGACACCAACAGTGGCTCCTCTTTTCCCAATATAGTCTAGAGCAACTTGCTGATTCTGAATTACAAATGCCTCTTCAAGTGAAGGGCGAAGCAATTCCATCATCTGAGTATCAGAAAAATCATAACAAATATGCTCTAATATATCTTTGTCTGCAACAAACCCTAGTGCCCGAAAGATGATTATTATGGGAATTTCTGTTCGAATATATGGGAGAGTAGCTTTGATATACTGCCCTGAAGAGCCCTGCAATGAGATATAAATAACCCTGCATAAGCAAGACACAGAGATGCAGAACAACTATAATTCTAGGAAACAGACAAATGCTGTGTAAAATAAAGAAAACCCATAACAGCATCGAATTGTATCATTACCCCTTTGGCACCAGCACGCGACAGCATCCGCACAAACATGGTACTGGGCGGCCTGTTTTGATTTTCGGCCATGGACCTAACTTCTGCCACATAGGCATACTTGTTCGGCTGCCTCTTCTTGAAAACATAAACATGGTTCGTGCTCATTTTTTCCTGAGCAATTAGAACCTTTTCACTCCCATTGATTATGAAGTAGCCACCTTGATCGTATGGACATTCTCCAAGCTCTGTGAGGTCCTTTTCTGAATTCTGATACAACGTACAGTAACTAGAGCGGAGCATTATTGGAACCTAATTAATAAAATACCACCAGTTCAAACTGTTAATGTTTTCCCCAACTATAACTTCACAAATTCACTAAGAAGACTCATCATTTAAAGTTCCCATTACATTACCTTCCCAATAAAAACTTTGGTGAAGTCCTGGGCTTCAGAGACTTCTTCACCATCATGCCCCTTTTTAATGACTCTCTTTGTGACGTCAACATACAAGGGGGCCGAGTATGTTAGATTCCTCAACCTGGCTGCCTTAGGAAACAACGTTGCTGTCTCACCATCCGACTCCGTCATCATGGGCTTACTTAAATATATTTGACCAAAGCTTATCTTGTATATAGTCTGGAACAAAAATCATTGAAACAAACAGCTTACTACTCAAGAAAACCCTCAAGCAATCCCATGTATCCTTCACCCGATTAATATCTACTTGGCTACGCACACACACAAATGACATTAAGTTAAAGTTAATGCATGCATAGTTTACTATGTTTAAAATAATTATGAGATAATTTCGTAAATTTTTAAAATGGAAGGAAGTGTCACAAGAAGAATCCACGAACATAAGCACCGCTAAGAAAGAACTATAATAGCCTTAAAGTGAGTGCTGATTGGTGATACATTTCACATATCTTCTTTTTAGACAAAACATGTATATACTAAAGTATTTTACACAGAGACTGTTCTTGTAAAACCTGTTATTTTACATATACACTCTGTACTTATGCTACACAATTACCTTTACAGGTTCCTGAAAATGTAGACAATATACCACATTGATGGCAGTTTTCCATTATTAAATGAGCTGGCAGTCTGCCAATATTTATAGGGAATACAAGAACAAATCCAGTACTGCCTAAAAGAACATGCATAAGAACCAAATATACCAAGTTGATTGTCATCTCAATGCATCAAAATTATTAAGATTAAAAAATGCATACTTCCAAACCAATATCAACAAAAAATATCAATTCTTCAACAAGTACAATTCCTGAAGCCTGGTCAGTCATCTCCGCCAGGTTGTTATGCATGAGAAGCAGATGGGTTGAAAAAGGAAAAGGTCACTGATATAACAGGTCTTGCTATATTTACACCAATAAAACTTGGTTGTCTAAATTTCAGATTCTAAAACAGCAGGAACTAAATTCAACCATGTTCGTTCCATTACCACATTTACTACAAGTAAGAAAATCATATCATAACCCACATTTGAAACATCGGCATCTTACATTATCAAGAAAAATACATTGTGCTAAACATTGGTAAAACAAAACCGGTGAATTTCACACCCAAGAATTTGCTGTCCCATACTTCCATTTTCTACTAACATGGATCACATGAATAGATGCCGAAAAATCCATTTGACTCTCGTCGCTAGAAAATTAAGGAACCCAAAAGAAACAAATATATTTTATCCTCTACAGGCAATAAAGCAAGGCTAAGAGTAAGAAGTTCACAAAATCACACTGGATCAAGCATTGCATACCCCAGGGCTAGGAAAGCATGGATGCAGATAACAGTAAAACTCAGTTCAACTACAGTTTTCAAAAAAACTAACAGGCAAAAGGCCAAAATTAATGCTTCCCATATATAAATTTGAGTAACTACAACAAAATACACAGGAGGTATCCATATAGATATTTTCTTTGACAGCCTAGGAATGAAATCTAAGCTGATCCGAGCAGAGCGCTTCACCACACACTGTCACGTCTCAGCAATATGTAATATTCAACGGAGTATAGCTCCTCTATGAACTCCATTTCCCGACGACCAATGCTTTTCCTCTCTCCCTTTCAAAATTTCAAGGTTTTCGCTTAATTATAAATAATACCAAATCATAACTCTAACATAGCAATTTGATATATTGGAACTTACGTCCCCTATACAAAGGACTTTTCCAAATTATCATGAGATTGATTCCTACATAGAAATACTATACTTTCCTTTCAAAAAAAGATATGATACTGGCTGTGCTTAGTCCATCTTCAAGCTCAAAAAGGCATTCACCAATATCATGTTTTTTTTCAAAATCAGATATGAGACAGCTTGTTCCTAATCCATCTTCAAACTCAAAAGGCATTCACGCGTGTTACCAAAAAAAAGGCATTCACATGAGATGACATGTTGTAGCATAACCTATTTTAGGCCTCCGCTTAGAAGCTCAATGAATTGGGAAGAGTTGGTTCCTTAACAATTGTGACAAAGAATTGCACTCGAAAAGAACAGTACTCCTATATGACAACCATGCACCTCAAAATATACACCCACAGTCCACTGAATGTAAAACTCATCGGTTGAAAACAGTTCCAAAAGGTCGAAATACCCCTAGGCTGCACTGCACACGTTCAACATAACGCAAGGCAATATGCCCTAGTTAACTCATTCCTCCTTAAATTCATAGAAAATGAACCCTCCACATCACAACAGCAAAAACCACAGTACTCCTTTCGTCCATATCAAAAGAATGCAATTATCAGTATATAGAGAGTCGAACCTCAGCAAAATCCGACTGATGGCCGGGATTATGCTGTGACTCGGGTCGAATCTCAATATCCGCAGACTCGTCGACAATTTCCTGCATAGTGTTCTGGATGAACTCGTCGAAGGAGTCTAATTGCTGACGGACCAAACCCTTCTCTTCAAAGTAAGCACTGATAACGGCCCAAGCGTCCTCCTGTGTGATCTCCCCTTCTTCGTCGTCCATATTCTGATCCTGATAGTTCTCATGGTCATCATACTCATAATCGCCATCCATTTTTTTCTATTTTCCCTTTCTTGTATTTTATTGCTCGAAATTTAACAAAGTCCCGTAAGTCTGATAATGAGTCGCAGAGGGTCCAAAAACAGGAAAACCCCTACGCGTCTAATCGTCCGAGCTCTTGGAAATCCATTACTGAAACGTTTTCGCACGCGCAACAGAGAGAGAGAGAGAGAGAGAGAGAGAGAGAGAGGGAGGACTTCAAATCATACTGAAAGAATAGGGCAGCGTGGATTCTATAGAGGGAGGGAGTCGACGCCGATCTGAGACGAGGATGGCGGTGGATCCTAAACGATGTATTCGGGCCAAGGCCCAAGGTAGGGCCTTAAACTGTAGATCCAAAATTGAGACTAAGGGCCCAAAGATCAAGGGATCATAGGCCCAACAGAGCTGCTTGGGGTGTTTTTATATGCCCTTACCAGCAATATTACACACTTTGTTGGGCAGAGGTCAACTATGGCCAACCAAAGACCGACACCATGCGGTTCTTTACGAGGAATAGTACAAGAAGTATGGTAGTCGTGGTCTCTGATAAATAAATAAGGGGTTTTCTTCCTTTTTTTTATTTTTAAATCAGTTATTATTTATATAGAGACCGTAGAACAGAAAAAACAAACATATGATAATGGTAAAATGAAGTGTTGCCTTGGAAAATGTCTGATAGATGGTAGTATTGTATTGCCTAGTTTCTCATCTGATTAATTTGATATTGTTGATTTGTTTAGATTTATTTTAGATATATTAAAAATGATTGTAAAATGTGAATTTGAAGAACTTTGGAGTAATGAAACACTGCCTGAGATACGTCCGAGACGCATTCATGTGCATTTGACAGATTAGACGCGCTTGAAAAGCACATGAGGTGACACTTTAGTGTGAATTGTAGAGTACTTGCCCTCGAGGAGCACCTAAGGCAATGCTCATGTGTGGCAGGGGTTAGTCGCGATTCTCGTATGCCGATTCGATTACATAAAGGACGCGTGTACTATTTGCAGTCATTTTGTGCGGGAAGGGAGAGAAAAGAGAGAGACAGAGAAAAGAATGAAGAGAGAGAGCAAGAGAAGAGAAATTTTGAAGTATTTTAATATCAGACCTGTAAGGTTGAAAGTTGAGATAAATATCTTTACGCTCTATCTTCGATCTATTTTGGTTTCTATTTTTTTTTATTTACATTTGGGGGTTTTAGTATACATGTATGATATTTTTATTTATCCCACCTTATTTTATTCGTGCATGTATCTAGATTTGTCAGAGCATTTGATGTTTTATTTTGATTTTATTAATATTTAAAAATTTTATTTATTTTGTAAAAAATAGGTAAATATTTTGTGTATATGTATAATATGTTCGTAAACAAAAAAGTCATAATAACTTCCATATGAGCGTTGCATGTAGTATCCATATAATATATTTTAAATTTATAAGGTACCAATTCTTAAAATATAATAAATATAAGTAAATAAATTAATATAAATGAATCAGGGTCAAAAGATATGGAAGAAATTATATTGAAAAGTCCAAAGATCCAAAATTGGTAAAATCAAAAATCGGCATTGTAAATCTCAAAATATTAATATATAAATAAGATTCAAATTTTAAATTATGATAACCACAATTTATTAAGTTAATATAATCAAAATTAGGGTCCAATAATATAAAAAATTGGGTTAAAAAGGTCGAAACGAGTCCCAAACATCGCGTGCGCAAAGCTAGCTCCCTGTAGGCTTGCCCCAAGACCGACCTGCGCTCGAGCCCCCTCTTGAGCGCTGATTCCAATAGTATGGCGCTTGAGGGGTGCTCAAGGTACCACTCAAAGCGTCGAATCCAAGAGAAGGGCGCCCAAAGCATGCTCGATGCGCGCTCGAGTATTAATTCTTTTTTTGATAAGTAAGTAAATTAAATTAAAATAAAATAAAAAAATATAAAATTTGTGTTCTGTCTCAAAGTATTTTTCTGACTTGAAGATAGAATAAAAACGTTGGGGTAACCCCGAGAAATATGAATATGTCATAAAAATAAAGAAATATTACCTAGGAATAGTCAAGCAGTCATCCTTTTAGAACAATCACCTATTAAAGACTCAACTCAAAGGTCTAAATAAAAGTTGGAAAAACTGATTTACAAATGACCCAATATCCGCACTCCCCATGTGCAAATAATTGTGGTCGTGCATCCTCAAACCAATCCTGAGTATCGGGCTCATACCAAAAACCAGCAAAGAGAGTGAATCATCCTGTAGGAATTGTTTCAAACCGCCTTACAGCTCCTTCCCGAGCACCAAGCTCAAAGGCTCAAATCTGCACTCCGCTGAGGCAAAAATCTCACCAACCTGAAAAAATTTCAGTTTTTTTTGTTGCAAGATTGTGGGTCAGAGAGTTGATCAACAAAATGCATCCAACACAAAAGAGCCAATCCGACCAGCTAGCGTGTTGACCGGCTAGATGCCCCCATCCTCGAGCATCAGTCCGCCTATTTGAGGCCGTGCGTCTTATTTTTTCGTCATTTTCGCGAGGAAAACAAAGAGAGGAGAGAGAGAGCACTGTGGAGAAGAGAGAGAAGAGGAGATAGAGGCTCTCGGATTCATTTTCGGCTTGAAACTAGTTAAGGAAGTTGTAGATCGAGTCGAAGCAAATGTACCTATATGCTTTTCTTTCTCTTGTTGCACTTTTCGTACCATTCTCTTAGAGTATTTTCGTTCAAATACCCATCTGAGATTATATTTTGTAAAATCTATATCTTGAGCATGCTTATTTATTAATTTTGTATTCGATTTGGTAATTTTACGTGGTATTGAGTTTCGTGGAAACCCTAACCCCACGCTTTGACATTTTTACCCATTTATTTTGAGATTTTTGTATTATTTGGTATTTGTTCACATGTATTACGTATATGTTATTTTGTATGCTCTAAAAATTATGTTGGATACTTTTGTGAATGATTTTGTGGTCTGAAAGCTATAATATTTGGTTTGACTCAACATGACAAGAATTTTCTAATTTTTCTAAACTTGAAGTTAATTTATACATGTATTTGAAGTCATGTGGATATTTAAATTCACAAGAAAATAAAAATATGTATCCGTATAAGTTCACAAGAATACCGAATATGTATATGTATTTGTAAGAATATGAAATTATGTATTTGTATCCCAAGTATATGAAATATGTAACTATTTCTACAAGAATATGAAATTTAAATCTGCAACAAGAAAGTAGGACTCTGTTATTTGTTATCTGTTGTTAGTACCGGTATCTATCAATAATTTTTGTTATTTGTTATCCATCATTAGTACCGGTATCTGTTATCTGTATTCGTTATTTGTTAACAATTATTAGTAACTGTTATTTGTTAAACCGTATCCGTTATCTGTATCTATATGTTTGTACGGAGTCTCCAATTTAAACTATGTAAAGTAATCATGATGTTGGACCAAAGGTTTGTATTTTATATGGTAGTATTTCCTAATATGTCTTAAAATATTACAATGGTATCGAAAACAATGCCCTACTGTGGGGGTTTATGTGACGACTCTATATGTTTTGGCCTCTAATTAGAGGTATAAAGTCTTTTGATTGTGTGAAATGAATACAATTTGTTTCCTCGATATCTGTTTCATTAGTTGG
>JAOVVI020005857.1:0-16102 GCA_028571085.2 Nepenthes alata
CTATTCCAAGTTCATTTATTCTGGAATCAGCCACTGTGCATGATCTCCGATATACATCAGATAAATCACTCTTTACATTTGCTTCCTTTTCTCTCCATGCAAGGTTATCTTTCTCAACCTACAATTTCACATAGAAGAACAATCAACATCAGAAGCAAATCATTCTAAGGAAGTACCCAATGGAGGCATATATGAAACTACCGACCAGTTACAACCTGAAGTTTCTCAAATATGGCCTGATAATGGATCACATCTACTTTATACTTCTCAAGTTGTTGTCTCACGGACTGAAAGGCTTGGGAAGAGGATATACACTTCACACTTTTTAGAGTACTCTGTCAATTAGTCACCCAATGAAAAAAAGCATTAGTTGTAAGAACTCACGTGTATAGAACACATCCCAAGTTTCAACATAAAAAATGAGGAGACCAACGAGCAATAATCTAGACTCACCTGCAAATTAGATAACTTCTTCAAGGTTCCTATTCTTTCCTCATGCAGATGCTTAAGTTCCTGTAATCGGGAAGAAGATTGATCCTGCAAAAGAGGACATTGATCAATAAACTCATCTGCTTTAAGCATAGAGTGATCTGAAAAGGACATCAAGACACAACAATTTACCGTTAATTCCTTTAGAGTAGATTCAATATCTTGCAAATCTTTTTGCTTGTCCTCTGCCCTTTCACCGGCAACATGTTTGCTTAGCAGGTTAAACACCGGAAAGAATGCCCCCTTTGTTGCATCTTTTTCTGCTTTGAGAGCTTCCACTTTCTGATTACTTCCTTCCAACTCCATAATGGTGCCCTCCAACTCACCTTCACAAGGAAAGACAAAATTCAAGTAAACGGGGAGTTAGACACACACATAAAAAACCTTCCAGCAGCAGATGACAAATAATAGGCCTTTTTATAACCCCAAACGTACAATGTCCCACCCCCGAACACCCATCAAAGAAGGCAACGACTTCAGCACAATGACAGAGATGATCCAAACATGGTCACATGTCAAAAAAGCGTGACATAATAATATCCACTATCCCGCCCTCAACCAAGAAAAGCAAAAAAATCAAAGTCAAGTGTTTCCATAGGAGCTAATGCACAGTATCCCAGCTTGCAACTAAAGTCCTTCTGTAGCCAATTATATATCTATACATGATGCATTCCAAAAAAAAGGAATGCAAAAGGCAAGTTGTCCCATAGGGAAGGGATCCAAAAACTGTTTGTCAAGAAATTGGAAATTCGCAATACTCCAAGTTGCTAATATGCTGGTTGCTGAGGCAACAGGCAAGAGCAAAAATCATAAAGCAGAATGTTCAATATATCAGGGTCTTATTGGAGGCATATCTGGGCCAGGCACTCAAAATGATACCAATAGGCTCCAGTCACTGCCACATCTTCCAACGATCAGCAAAAACACAAACAAACTCTGCAGAATCCTGACTAAAAGGTTTATCACTTAGAAGCATCAAACTAGAGAATTAGGGAAGGGAACACAACAAAGTAAAACAATTTTGTTGATGTTCAGACGTGGAATTTATCGTCCTTGAGTTATTTTTTTCAACCTTTAGCTGCTAAGGCTATGCTGATAGAGATGGTGGAAAACCAAGAAATGAGCTGATCTCCATGTGTTTCTGAAATAGCAAGGCCTAGCTAAGCCAACTAGACCACATCAATACCAAAGTGGTTTTGTCAGACATTTGACCCCAAAAAAAAAATTATCAATCATTTTGATGCTTCTCTGGAATTGAGACAACTTTCTTGTTTCAGTAACAATGATTGCTGATAATTTTAGAAGGATGGTGCAGCAAAAGGCAAACTTACTGAGATGTTTTTCTCATTTGCAACCAGCCAATACTCATTTGTCTTTCTTTCTATAAACTTGAGTTAGCGTTAGCTGTTGAGCACTTGCTGGCTATCTAACAGATAAAAAATGGATTTGGACTCTGGACTATGAAAGCTTCCTCTCTCCAAGTAAGATAGATTGCCACTTATCAATAATGGACTTTCGTGGAATTTACAGATGTCCTAACCTTGTTGCATGTGTTTGAGAAGAACCCTGATCCTAGAAATAATATGTCAACTCTAACACAACAGGTATTAATGGACCTTCAATTTCTTTTTAGACCAATGTTGGGCTTCGTAACTGGGGAAAACAAGGTGCCAAGTTTGTTTTGGGAAATCTGTTATTGAGAGGATTTCTAGAAACTTAAAATGGTTGGATGCGGGTCTAGAATATTGTATACGGTCTTGTTTGTCTAGCATCCTTCATGTTTGATGTTAATTCATTCTCACAGTGTTGCTGAAAGATTGAAAATTTTATAACAGATTTTCTCTTGTCAAGTGATTGGTACCCTATATAAGAGGGATACACATTAGTTTTCTATTTTTGGCAGCTATAACAGTGGAGGGGATACTCGCACAAGTAATGCGGCATCTAAAAAGATTTCCTAGTGACAAAATAATTATTGCCTCTCTCTTTGGAATACAATAACCTTTCACTTATTGCATAGATTCTGGAATGCTTAATACTCACAAATCCTGACACTTATGTTCTCCTCACACAAGAGGATGGTGTCCAGACTCCATATAGTTCAGTAAAGGTCTTTTTCTAATAAATATTTACATATATCATAACCTCCAGTGCCTTTGCTGCAGCCAACTTTCTAGCAAAGCCAGTGCTCTTTCATGGTCAAGTCTTTCGCTAGGTGAATGGTTCTTAAAATGATTAGTCCTATTGTTTTGGCTTTTTTGATATGCAACAATGACTGCTTGCAGCAAAGAGGCAAAAAAAAATCCAAAATGAAGATTGTTTTTTTTTTTTGTGCCGACTAGACAGTAGGAATAGATGTCGCCTCCTTTGCATTGCTCATGGAATTATTAATTCAGTGTAAGGGAGGAGCTTTGGGACTTCCTTTTTCCAACTAAGGAGTATTGGGAACTCAGTAGAGACAAATAAACAAAAATGTTTTGGGCTACAGCTATTTTTCCATAATGATTATTGGCAAGACAGTTGAATATAGCTTTGTCAACAGTTTATTTCTTAATTTTTGTGGTATATTGATTCAAAGACACATCTATCTTACCTCATTGTGTGATATCATGTTCCACTCCAAATAAAATTCTTCTTTTCTATCGTGTCAAAAAGAAAATATCATGAGGTTCATCGGCGTCCACAAGGAACCTAGGCAACAGACAAAATAGGTTTAAAAGTACAAATAAAGCCATGGAAAGATCTAATCAGACAGCAAGCATAAAAAAGAAGTCTTTGTAGCATTGCTTGCGTCATTAGCATCCATACAATCTAAGCAACATGGGCACGGACATGGGATGTGGACATGGACATAGATAGAAACACAAACACAGACATCGACATGGACATAGATAGAAACAAAGACATAGACATGGACACAAACATGGCGACAATTTTTAAAAAATAGGACACAACGCGCTAGCAATACATCAACAAAAGCCAGAGTTTCTTATTGATATTCGAATAATTTGATAAAAACAAAAATATTTTACCGTACATGAGCTCTCAAATTCTCACCCACAGGAATGGCACATTCATAGCCCAAATGTTCTCTCCACCTCTTACTTTTCTTGGATAGCGAAAAATCGCCACCAAAAAGACATATATTCTCTCTTGTTCTTAAACCACAGCAAGCTCTCTATTTTTTTCCCCCATACATATTGGTTCAAATAGCTAGTTCTCTCAAACAAGAGACTATTTTTTTAATTTGTTTTTTCCAATTAGCGCAGACGTAACTTTTATTAAATTCCCTTTTTTTGTTTTGAAAATTGAAAAGGAGCCAAAATCATGTCCCAAATGTGTCCCCAACATGTTAATCAAATAAAAACTTACGAACATATTGGACATGTGTCTAAATGTTCTGGTGTCGGTTATGCGTCCAAGACGGATACACTATTAGGAAGTGTCCGTGCAACTTAGCATACAACATCTCTCTCATCTGTTAACACTTCACTGCTTTTTTCTAGTTTTCTGATCCAAAAAGCAGCCAAAAGAGGAGTCTGACAAATGAGGATTACTGCCTTGCTTATAATCACTTTCCTGAACAATTTTACACTCCACACAGTTCCCCAAGGAGAAGTTGATAAATTAAGCAAGATAAAAAAAAAACCCAATCAATAATGGTTAACCATTTAGCCGGTTCAATACAAGGAGTGAGAAGCAGTAGTAGTGTTCATTTTTTATAAAAATGATAATCCTTAAATTCAAGAGGACTCCCACTAATCTTTCCTCACAAGCTCTCTCCCAAATAGACTCAAACTGATCCAGTCAATGCAACCCATCAACAAATAAAAGATTGACCAGGCCTCTTAATAATTTTTTATTTTAAAAAGAAAAGGGAAAGAATACCTCTCAAACGTTTAAACGCAGCTTTATTCTTTACATTACTGTCCTGACCATCACGCAGCTCCTTGGCCAATGATTTGTGCTTCAAATGAAGATTACTTAGAGTTGATCTCAAATTCTTAACTTCATTTACTAAATCATTGGATGTCTTCTGCCTGCAAGAACCTAAAAAACAACCAGTAGAGTCCCAAGAAGAAAGACTTAGCACTACCTTGAGGAAAGTACAGGACAATAAACTGAGAGAAGAACAGGGTTAACCATCTTCTGGAACAGCCATGGATAATGCAACATACAGTCCATCCTTCAGACGCCACAAATCATCAACAGCTGCCACTATATTACGTAAGATATTTCTTGATTTCTCACAGATGTGGTTTCCATCTTCCACCATTGGATCAGGGGAGTTATTTGTCGAGCAACATTCAGTTGCATATGTTTCCGTGAGTCGATCTATGAATGCAACATCCACAGAAGAGGATACCCCATCTAATCAACAATTTATGTCAGCATCAATAGTGATGTAATTGCATATATGGAAACTCTAAGAAGCAGTTATTACATTTTAAATGAAAGACTTTTGCCTTGTCATTCTTCAAAATCACCAAGGTAAAATTCACATATAGAATTAGAAAGACACTTATGAGTGAGAGAGAAAGAGAGAGAGCCCAGACACAACTGAAACGGAAACTAATGTTACTCAGAATGAACAAATAAAGCAAGCAATATTTTTCTATTATATTCGGCAAAATTACATCATCTTTTCCAATTTCAACAATTCATATCTGGTTTTGAAGGCAACATGAACATTAAAGGCAGCAACACACCAGCAACAAGAATTCAAAGAAAATAAAGAAGAAACTCATAAGAAGAGAGAGAGAGAGACAGAGAGCATCAAATGTAGGATACCACCAAAATCTGATAGACAACATTACTGGCGGCAGAAGATGAATGCATGTACTCTCTCTTCTCTTACCTTTGCAACTGAACCTTTCTGATCTAGGCAACACCAATACAAAAGAGCACACAAACAGAGGGGCAACTACATATAAGAAAGCTTTACTTTCACTGAAAGAATACGAACACAGCCTAAACTATTCTTTTGCCAAACATTTCCAAACTAGCACTACTACATATAAAATAGCTTTCTGTCAGCTAGGTGGTCAGCCTTGTTAAAAAATGATTGGTCATTTCACTTAACCATGGAGAATAGAGTACCATGAGTAGAAAAAAGAAAAATAATTTCAAAGATTCAGAAAAGGAACAAGTGATTTAAGTTATAACGAAGGTCCTCTACTTAGTCTTCCTAACACGTTTGTGAGTCTGCATGCAATATTCTTAAAATGAGCACAAAGCACAATCAAGTAATAACAATAATTATTCACAGAAAAAATTTCAACGCAAAGTCAGAATTCTCACCCTCTGTTACCAAGGAATGTTGATGATCTTCCACTCGGCTTCCCAAGCCTCTTGTGCGGATTGAACATGATTCCAAGTCATCAACGAGCTATTTAGGAAAGGAAGTCAGATTACTGACATTACATAAAATGACATGTATATTGCAAGAGACAGTGTAGAAGTTCACATAAATAAATGATAGAGATAATACAAGCACTCAAATCTCATAATAATACCTTTTCCCAACACTTATCGACTGATGTCAGGGTTTTACCATACTGCTCTTGTTTCTCCTTCTTCTGGCAGAATTTATTCTCAAGGGCAACAATCTCAATCTTCTGGGCTTCTAGCTTCTGACAGAGTTTTTGATTTTGGTACTGAAGTACAGCAGTGTCAAGCTACAGAAACACAATAAAATCAGAGAACTAAAAGTTCAGAATAAACCACTGAAGAAGTTACATAGTGGCATAACAATCAACCTAATACTCAGGCCCATATTTTTTTCTGTCCACCCAGTGAGTCCAATCCAACTCTCAGAGCACATAGCTTCCACTAGATTCAAATCAAGTGAATAAAATGTAATTGTATTCCATTGTTTAGGCTTTTGATAAGAAAGAAAGATGAGATGTATAATATTCACAATATTTCAATCATTGTACCTCCACTATTATTTAAGTTAGGTAAAATCACATGTTATCAATCATAATTGACTTTCTCAAAACACACCAAGGTTGTAGGACATCCAAGGAAGAATAGACTATAGGGCAGCTTAAACTGCCAAGAAGCATACTGCTTTCATCTGATCTTTGGTATAATAACATGCATTGGGACCATCTTAACGCAAAGAAACTTTAACACAACTCCATTTTCTCAAGCTACATTCCTTAACAAAGCCTTCAAAGGAACCAAAAAGCAAGGGGAAGGCAAAAAACATAGAAGCAAAGATGGAAATGTCTTTTTTTTTAGCTAAAGAAAATAACAGATGGAGAAGACTTAAAGGAGGATTCTGCATACCACATGCACTATATTAGGAGTTAGCAAGAGAACTGGAAAGAGGCCTCTAGCACCACAGAAAGGACAAATACCAGGACACCAAAGCACTGGTTACCATCAAACCTGTGTCCCAAATCCTAATAGGATAAATTTAATTGAACACTAGCTCTAATTTACCTGGAATTTATAACTTTTTGTTCCTTGGCACCAAATTTTGGCCAAATTCTGTACTTCTCTGCCAACTCCAGCAGTCTTTGGAAGAAGAACACACTATATTCATGCACAAGCCAATGCACCGAAAATCCTAATGATAGAAACTTGGGAAGGAGCTCAAAATACATTTCAGAGCAAGTATAATCGACCAAAATCTTCACTATAATAGAAAATCCACCATTCGACTTTTTCTTAAACTTACCAAAAATATGTTTTTCTTACCTAAGAAAGTGCAAGAGCGAATATAAAAATATAGAATATGGATAGGTGATGAAAGGTCAAATGCACACCACACACTTCAATAAAACCAAAACAGTTCTGATTACTCCCCCCCCCCCCAACAGCAAAGATGATAATACAAAAGAGGAAAGCAGCATTGGCAGTTAGCTGAAAGAAAGTCAGGATTCACTTAGAATTTTAAAATATCAAAATAGCCCAT
This sequence comes from Nepenthes alata, assembly GCA_028571085.2. NCBI lineage: Eukaryota > Viridiplantae > Streptophyta > Magnoliopsida > Caryophyllales > Nepenthaceae > Nepenthes > Nepenthes alata. The sequence continues at coordinate 7,415 of JAOVVI020005857.1, forward strand.
CTGACCCTGCTTCCTGCATACCTTGATGAAGGATAAGCATGAGAACATGATAGCCTCGGTATTATCTTCAAAACAATTATCATTTAAGCATATCATACATATTATTTCCTCAATTAACCTAAACAGCAGCAATCATCATGTTAAGAAACACCAAATTTCCCTACAGCAAAAACCGATCACATTTAAGAGAATATCAATGGGAAAACATGACATTTAAGATGGTTCTCCAAGCACCACAACCTAAGATTGTTGAACATTTAAGAAGTAAGAAATCCACAACACTAGTCTCATGCTGAATATCGAGCAAAGTTGGCTAAAATCTTTACAAAGACTCAAAATCTAGCATCCAACTTTTTTCCTTCCAAAGAAAACATGACAACCAATACAATCTAAAATGCGAGTAGGTGATGTAAGGGTGAATGCACACCACACACTTCAATAAAACCAAAGGAGTTGAAAATTGCTGCCAAAAATATAATTGAAATTACCATCTCCCCTCAAAACAGCAAAGATGATAACACACAAAAAGAGAGCAGTGTCTGTAGTTGGCTCAAAGATATTCAAGCTAGAGTTACCATCACAATATATAGACTGAAAAGAAGCAAGCGAATATTAGGTTTTCAAAAGGCAAAGGTAGTCTATCCACCTCCTCCAAAAATTGTGGTAGGTAAGCACGAGAATATGGTCAACTTGTTATTATCCTCGAAACAAGTATCAACTGGGCATACCATACATTATATTCCATTAATTAACAGAAACAGCATCAGCAATCAGAAATCATTAGACCCCAAATTTCTCTACATAAAAACTCAATGTAGTTTCAGAGGCAGTATCAATTGTAAAACACAACACTTTTTAATGGTTCTCCAAGCACCATAATTAGAGATAACGTAGGCAATTATATTATAGAAAGCGCTTCCTCTTGACATTGCAGAACATTTAAGAAATAAGAAATCAACAATTGTAGTTTAAAGCTGAATGGAAAGGGAAGGTAAAAGTATTCCCCACCGAGCAGGATATTTATAGTGCCACAATCACCTCTGTTATACAAAGAAGCAGCATGTGTTGTAGGAATCACTTGATTTTTAGTAGCTAGAGAAATGATCGTGTCATATGTTACTGTGACTCCCCGTCAAACTACCTACTGCTTGCCCAACAAGGGAAGGGTAGAAAGGACAACAAGTGCGCCAGCTCGATCTGGCTGTACTACCATTCCAATGGTACTCCCACCAGCTAGGGAACATAAATTAAATATCTGAAGTTTTGCCATTTGCTATGTGGTGGCAGTTTTCCAAAATCAATTTTTGGAACAAAAGTGCAGAAAACAGGTTTAGTCATTAAGCCTCAGTGTGGCACAGCAAGGGAAAAGAATCAAACCCCTAGGAGCAACAGAAGAAACTTTATAAAGGTTTCATCCAAGTGATGAAATATGTACCACAGTATTTACCTACTAACCCATAATGACTCTCTTGTTAATTAGTTATGGTAATGCCTCGAGTAAACTAAATTAAAAAGAATGGACCAAGGACCCTCAATGAGAAGTTTCCACTGAAATCAAGTGGGGCAAGCACTGTCGACACGTCAGGACTATTGATGGAAGAGGGGCTCTAAGCAATCACAATAGAAGACGTGAGCACTTTGCACTGAAATCAAGTGGGGCAAACACCACAATAGGAAATCCGAATAGAATAAAAAACAGATATTAAGGTCTAATAATATATCCACATATTATCACGACCACATAATTGCTCATAGGGGATTTACCAACTTCAACACAAACACCATAACTCTGTCTATAATCATGGAAAAAGAATTGAGCGATCAATTGATATGGCTCACAAACATGTAGATAAATCACAGATCTCGCACTCTTGAAGTAGCTCCACCATAAAATCAAAGCAAACAAAAAGGGGAATCTAAAGAAATTCCCAAGATTAGCATTATAGAGAATCCAAGAATAAATAGAGAAGTAAAATTAGGTCCCAACTTTGCAAAACTTTCCAAAAAAAAAAAAAACTAACTGTTGTAAACCCACAAAAGTTATGCGATAAATGTTGGTTCAGCGTATTGAGAAAAGCATAACTGTAGACCTAACAAGCGAATTGAGACCTACACATTTAGAACGAACATTATCAAACAAAAAGAGATGCTGGAAGTTAGAGCACCCGTCAAATCCGCTATCCAAATATAACTCTAACAGGCAAAACCTTAACGAAAGAAGGCCATGGGCAGCCTACATGCAAACTGACGCGCAGTGGTTTTTGAAGAATCAAAGAAAAACATCAAACCTTTTTATCCTCTGAAATGGCCGCAAAGGGCTGTTTCTTGGCAGGGGCAGCAGTTGGGGACATAGAGCTCAAATGGCGCCGCTTTCTGTCTGCCTCCCCCGTACTCCCCATTGAGATCCAGAACTCAAGTGCCAAAACCCTAGAATAAAAGTTCACTTACATCAGGAACAGACCATTATTTGTGTGAAATGTTCCGCGTGAGTTGCCAAGAATTATGAAACGTACACCTCAAAAAAGCACAGTAAAGAGCTTCAATCCCCCGAAACCCTAATTTCAAACCCTGATGATGTTTCAATAATCCGCCAAAACCCTAATTTCAACCCCAACTTGCGACGTCACAACCGCAAATTTGAGCCACCAAACATTGACAAAACTAGAACGAACCAAAACAAAATGATCCCATAAGTTCTCTTCTCTCTTCTTCGTTTCCGTCCTCTACTCTCCGTCTCTCTCGCCCTGTATGAGCTGCACGTGCAAACAACAGCTCCAAGGAGGAAGAAAACCGCAGCCCGCAACTGCGCTAAGTGCGCAATTTCGCTAACTTTGGGAGGATAGCATTGTCTTTTTCCCTTCTTTTTTTTTAAGAAAACAAGAAAAAAAAATAATGCTTTTAAAATGTCTGAAGATTTTATAATAAATAAAAAACATTAAAAGAACACTCAGATGTGAATGCAATATAAAAATATAAAATCAACTAATTTTATTCTAAGCTTGGGTCATAATCCAAAATTTAACTACGTAGTTTAAACAAAACTTAGCATTAAATATATAAATTAAACTTTACTATTTTTTTTTTGCCCCTAACAACTATTTTTAGTCTGACTATATAATATTAGACCGTCAAACTCAAACTCATCTTATATGATTAAAATTAAATTTTTATTTATTAATTTTTAAATCAGACATCAAATGCGTATTTTTTTCCTAACTCAAACATGCATATTTGACACACATAAAACTACGCATCTACTGTATGTGACTGATACAAAATACACATACTACAGACTGGACTTTAGAGAATCCATTTTTCTCATTCCTATAAGTAGAATATTTTAATTTATTTTAATGAGTATTTTCATAGTCTTCAATTTTATCTGCATTAATTAATTAATGGAATTTATAATTTTACAGTAAGTGTAGAAAATGCAAAAATTGAAATTTTGACGGTCATTTAGTCATTATTTTACAATAATACCGCTGTGCTTACTCCTCTGAAGTGACGGGAGACGCTACTTTGTGTAGGAAAACAGAGTAAACCCATCTGACCATATCATTAATAATAATACTAACAAATCCTTGAAAGAAGTATAAACACATTTTTAATAAGTTTGCTGAATTTGTTTGATTAATCGGTGCATTTATTTAGACAATTGATTGATAATTATAATTACAATATTTCGTCTCGTCGTTGCCCGGATGATAGGTTTGAACCTCATCATTTTCCCAAGGGAAAAATAAAGCATTGAAGGGAAAAAGAGGTAAAGAGGAAGGTACCAAATTACAACACCCTCATTGATCTTTCATTGCGGAGTCGTGCATCTTCCTGAGCTCAACTTCCATAAGCAATGTTAGAAGAGCTTCACACACTTGTGAAGCATTGGCTTCCGACGGGTCATCATTCAACGACGAGTAAACCATCCATGCATGGTCCAACTTACGCGTCGGGTGCACCACGACGGAGCCTGGGACTTCTGCATCACGGCATGTAACCAGCCCATCGCTCTTCTCACCGTACCTGAGCTGAAGTAGCTGGGCGCATGCAGCCATGACAGCTCCTAGGGGCATCACCACCGGAAGTTTTGCAGATTCACCAAGTTCAGCATGAGCCACATGAGATAATGTGGCGAGAACGGCAGGAGAAATCTTAGCTTGTGTGTGGAATGAAACGACGGGGAGCTCTCTTGGCAAGCTATGCTTCGTCAAGAACTCCTTCCTTTTCTCGTAGGTCAAGTCTTCTAAAGCTTGCATGTCACCCTTCAAAACAAGAAGTACACCATAAGCATGGATGCTTAACATCAAATCTATCTCCTCATACGGGATCCAATAAAAAAGCAAGACAGCATTCATGCAATGGATGCAGATGAGGGAATACTTTTGCCTCCTTGATGGTGCCCCTTTAACCACTGATGACCCTTAAACGTAAGTCAGCGATGACATCGAGACATCAAAACAGAGAGCAAGAACAACAGAGTGAAAAAGAAGAAGAAAACCCATGAGCACATAGAAGTGAATTGTCATTTTGTTTGTGAGAAGCTTCAGGAGGACTTAGTTCACATTAAATATGCAAGGACTGGGAATCAGCAAGCAGATATATTTACAAAGTCTTTAACAGGGGATCTAAGTCAAATATACTTGTAATTATTCTACAGAATCTACCTTGAAATGTTTTGGTATTGAGCACCACGTCAATTCAGAGTGTCTCTCCAATTTAACCAACTTTCCATAACCATTTGCATGATGTCGGCAGTTTACTGTGAGTCACTTTCCAAAAGTGACAATCTATTACACTTTAGAGAAATTACTTGTCCGTTAATACAAACACTTCTATTTTCATGTTGAAAGAACAAATATTATTAGAAGACGTCTCAGAATAACACAACCAAAAGATATGTACAACAACACCCAAATTAAAATTACGCTTTGTCAAATTTGTGCTGGTCATTTGAGCCTTTATAGAATTGCACTGAACAGACAAGAGAAACCATTTTCGAGCCAACAAGCTTGGAAGATTATGGGCACAATCATTATATATATCATGCGTCCAAATTGGAAATTTGCGATGTTCAAAATAGGCCATCTAGTATAGTTTAATTTTATAATATCCAACGCAGCCTACTGCTTACTGCCAATGAGCCGATTGATAAATTATCGTTCCAATTACCATCATTCTCACCTTCCTTTCAACCTCCAGTTTCCTTTGTTAACCTCCTCCAAAGGACAAATATCGATCAAATATGCGACTTTTCTTTAAAATGAGAAGCCTCATAGATCTTATCAAACTTCCTAGACATAAGAAAACCATCTAACAGAACCCCACAGTCCACCCAAACTAGGTCAAAATAAAAGAAAATCTCATTATCTCTAAACCGCTTGTTGGCCTTACACATCTGTCCATCACATTCTGAACCCACCTCTCCTCTTTTGTATTTAATTCACTATCCTGCTGATAATTCCTTGAAGGGTCTTTTCAACAATTGCCCTAAAAGGTGCAATAAATACAAAGTTATGTAATCATTCAAAAATAAAAGTATTTATTAGGAAATAACTGCACAAGGCACATGATTAACTTAAAATGCAAAATTATTTTCCTAAATAGCACCTTAGTCAATTGCCCGAAGGGAAATGATTAGCATTTTCCTTTATAAAACTGGAATCGAACCATTAGAAACCTCTCTGCCATAATTCTGGCTCTATTCATAATCAAGACAGCAAGTAACATCCACCATCCAATATTATCTCGACTATGCCAGTAAGCTAAACCAAAGTTGGAGGAAATACTATCTCGATTAACTTGGCTATGTATAATATGTTAATCCAAAACACGAAGCAAAAAAATAGGCCTTGATGCCAAGTCATGAAGTACACCTGGGCTAGGCCCCATTTTGATGAAGGAATTGGACCCAGGAGTTCAGAATTGGAATTAGAATTGCAATTCCAAGACTAATTCCAATTCAATAATTGGAATTCAACCCACTTAGTCCACCCTAATTTAAGAGATTGCACCTTACATTTATCCTTCTATGGCACTTATGTGCAAACCCATAGTTACCACATTTGGTGTTGGCTGACTACAAATATATAGTTAGTTCATCTAAAAGTACCACAAAAAAGAGAAAACCTTGATTGCAAGTTATTAGGTACCCCTATGGTTATTATTATCCTATCCACCTCATGTTTTCAGCCCTCCCTAACTTGTAATTGGATCGACCTTCCCCTTAATTCTGCTTCAACTCCCCTACCTCAGCTGCTACTTAACCCATAATCAATGCTACGCCCTTCTATAATATATATATATAGTTCCCTAGCCTTCTGGAGAAATAGCATTTCATAAGTGCCTCCTGTTACAAACTATTGGAGGATGAGATTTCTTTTTGTAGCTTGAACGGTTCAAAAGTCCCTTCATAGAGCATACACATTGTTCTGTCTTCCCTTTTTACACATTCCATATAATACTTCCAACATTGACCTAAAAAGTCCCTTCCTCCTTACATTGGGTGCTTTCTTTGTTCAAGATCTCAGTAGACAAGCCAGCCTAAAAATACTAAACTAGCAAAGCAGTTTCAATCACAACCCAAACCAAATCTGATCTATCCATTATCACTTGGAGAAAGGACTTGGAACAATCACTAAAAACCAACAGATTATTGAAAAAATAAATGTAACATCCCTTGTTTATTTTTCTTTTAATTACACCAACTGTCCATCCATCTAGTTTGGCATCTTATATTAAACTCATCCAACGCATCAAATTAAACTGTCCATCCAACTAGTTTGGTATTTTATATTAAACTCATCCAACACACCAGAAATCCCCATCAAAACCTCCCAACAGTGGAAAGAGAGGGAAAGAAACACAATAAAGGACCTTCTAGGAGAACCCTCCTCTTCCAGATAAATGCTTCTTTACCGACAGGAATTTAAATTCTGTCTACAACATTAGTTTTTGCATCAAATTCGTATTAAATTATCTCCATGTATCAGAAAGACTAACAACTCTCTCCTAAATTTACCCCAGCTCTTTCTTACTGCTTCCTCTGTCTTAAAACAACTATATGCAATATTGAGAAGCAATGCATGTACATTATATAGCCATGGACCATAATTATAACTCATCTTTTTCCTTGTTATATAACTGAGTGATAGAAAAATTATCCATTATGCACGTCTTTTAGAAGTGATCAAATGAATACACAAAAAAAATTAATATCATAGCTGAGAGAGTAATGTTTTTGTACTTGAGAATGGAGAGACATTCACCCCAATAACTTAACTTGTAGTTAGATAACTACAGCATATACTGCAACCTTTCCACATTTGCATCCACATACACTAACAATTTTTTAGTCAAGCACATTCTTACTTGATATTCAATTCAATCAACAAAAAGGTTCCATGGTCCAATGAATCTCAAAGATATTACTGTAAGACAATACAGCAGGAAAGATCACGGTACTAATTTTTCAAACCTACACAGTTATGAAATGGAAGCCAATGCTACAGCATGCAGCTTAGTTTGTTGAACTGATAAGATGGAAAAAAGAAAAACCACAATAAGAAAAAAGTCAATATACTAAACCCATGAATGGCATACCTTAATCACTTTACAAATCAGGATCTCCATGAGTTTGCGGGAATTAACATAGTCACCAAGCTGTCCTTCCCGGAGGATATCTGAAGCTATAGGACTACCGCCGTAAGGACTTTGTGCTAATACCAACCCAACTACCTTGTCTTTCAAATCAGACCAATACATGGACAAAGCAGCAGCTGCATCTATTCCCCCTTTGCTATGACCAAGCAACATGACACGCTTCTTAGAACCCCAATAGATTTCCTCTATGTAATCTCGTAGTTCTCTAGCATTTTTCTCCACTGAAGCCTGAAAATTCAGTGTCGTAAAAATAATGAAAATGCTTGCAGGTTGCTCCAGTGAGATATATAAATTATGGGTTCGAGCAATATAAATGGTTTCTCTGACATACAGGGGTAATGTTGACTACATTTCACTGTCTCAAGCCCCACAATGCAGTGGAATGCCCTTAGTAGAAATGACAAAAATACATGAAGATGCAAAAAAGTTTTTGAAAGTCAAAACTACCTCACTGTGAATCTTGGCAATATGGCATGTCAGACCCATCTTGGAGAAGCTGGTTTTTGTGTTGATGAAATAAAGTGGTCCGTGGTTGCTGAACATACCTGCAGACACAAATATCACAAAAGTCTGTGATGCAGAAGCACTATAGTAGTTGGCCAAAAGTTTGCAGAAAAAACAAACAGTCCTATAGTCATAGCAAATCCGTGAGCCATTACTTTTATAAAAATGAACACCACTTTGGCATATGTGACTTTGCCAATTTGATATTCTCTTAAGTACAACTTTTCCTCCATCCTGCCACTGCTCACAACATATTTGAACTTTGTGTTTTCCCAATTATATTTCCACCTTAACAAGATAAATTAATCGATGATTGTCTTTCCACCCGGTAGCAGAAGAGGCTAACCCGTCCAACCTCTAATCTATGAGGGGCTAAGTACTCAGATCAAATTGCTTGCTTTTCACCACACAAAGATGCTTGTGCGGAAACAATGGCTGCATCTTCCCTATTTGCATTGTCTATTATTCTAAAACCAAGATAAAAGCTCATAAAACAGATAAGTCAGACTATCTATTATGAGATTA
>JAOVVI020005858.1:0-16102 GCA_028571085.2 Nepenthes alata
TCCAAACGAGGCTTCATGCAACAGCCTTCTGAGAAATGCTCCGAGTTGGCAAGCCCCTCATGTTTCTGCTAACCATTTGGAGTTGAGTACATTCCTTAATACAAAGAGGATCGCATCCGCCTCCGAGGTGGCGGAAAGAATCAAAAAAATTGAAGAACAACTGTTCCGAGGAAGCACGACCGAACATTCGGCCAGCCTAGGCAAGTCCTCGTTCACAAGGAAAATCAAGACGCATTAGCTCCCTTTGAAGTTCAAAATGCCGACCCTCAAACCTTATGAAGGAAACTTTGATCCAATGGACCATTTGGATCACTTCTAGACCTTGCTAGGATTCCAAGGCATAGAAGACCCCGCCTTCTGTCTCTGCTTCCCATATTGACCCTAAAAAGGGATGTTTGACTTTGGTTTTATTAGCTAGCACCAAATTCAATCCGATATTTTCAGGAGTTGGCTAATAGGTTCTTGTTGCAATTTGCCTCCAGCAGAAGAGAGGAAAAACAATCGTGGCACCTTATCCACATTCGGTAAGGTCCAAATGAAAGTTTGAAGCACTTCTTGGCCCGATTTAGCAAAGAGGCCTGAGGAATCTCAAAACTTACTGACAGTGTGAAGTTAAGCTTCTTCATAGAAATTGTATAGTCAAGTGAGTTCTTTATATATTTGGTTAAGCAAGAGTAAAAAGCATTCCTTGAGGCAAAAACCATCACTTGAGCATACATTGCTGCTAATAAGGCTAACGAGGCAAAAAGGCCAAAGCGTGCAAACCATTACTTGGGGTCAAACAGTGGGAAGAAGAGGAGTAGCGATAACTCCTACACCAAAGATCATAGGAAGCAATTGAGGACAAATCCAGGCGTCAAAAGGGAGTACAAGCCATTGAACCTCACTCATTTGAATGACACTCGAACAAACGTTTTGAAGCAAATCCGAAAAGAGAAGTTTCTGAAGTGGCCAAAGCCAGTGAAAAACCAAACAAGAGGAGATCAGTCGAAATGTTGCTTCTATCATTGATCTCTGGGTCATATCCATGAAGACTGTTGGACCCTGCAAAAAGAAATTGAGGCCCTCATTCAAAAAAAATATCTCAATAAGTACTTGATAGACCTGGGACACACTCCCGGCAACAACAACGACAACGGGACGGAACAACATGAAAACCTCGTAACCAGATGGCAGCATGAGTAGTCAGAATGATATCTACAAGGCCACCCAGAAGTAAAGTTCCTGACTCTCTCGAGGGGACTTCCAACAGTAAGGGACAGAAACTAGGAATAGGAAATGATGTCATTAGTTTTAGCGATGATAATGAAAGTTCTCAAAATTTGCTTTATCTTGAAACTTTCTTTAAGCAAGGATACAAAAGAAGTCAAATAAAATCGCCCAAGGGCCCCTTATATGGGTTGGACAATGAATCCATTCCGGTTGAAGCAACCATTTAGCTTGAAGTTACATTGGGGATGAACCTAAAAACAGCTTCTGGAATGCTAACGTTTTTGTTAGAAGACATACCCTCAGTCTACATTGCGATCTTGGGTCGGCCTTACGTAGTGGCATTCGGGGCGATGACGTCAATACCACACTTAAAAATGAAGTTCATGACCCCGTGCAAGGTAGGAGAAGTGTTAGGTGATCAAGTTACCGGCCGAACATACTACCGAGTCGAGATAGGCCAATCAGTTTCGAGTCAACCGATTAAGGAATTCGACCTCCAAGACGAAGCAAGTCTACAACAAGGCCAATTCGATAAATCAACTAGGAAAATCCCCCTAGATCCGAATGAACCCAAAAAATACTTGCAAGTCGGAAGCTCTCTCCTAGATCAACTACGAGAGTAACTGATGACGTTCCTTCGACAAAACTTAGATGTGTTTGCATGGATGCTAGCAAATATCCCCGCAATACTGGCTAAGGTGATTGTCCACAAGCTAGACTTAATTCCTGCACACAAACCGGTTCAATAGAAACGGAAGAACCACTCCATAAAAAAGCTCATTGCCACGAGAGAGGAAGTTAAAAAACTGCTAGGTGCGAACTTCATAAGGAAAGTCCAATACCCAGATTAGCTATCTAATCTTGTGCTCGTCAAAAAAAGTAATGGAAAATGATGGATGTATGTTGACTTCACTAACGTGAATAAGGCATGCCCAAAAGATAGCATTCTGTTACCGAGAATTTATTTGTCAGTAGCCTCAACGTCCGGATACAAACAATTAAGCTTCATGGATGCTTACTAATGATAAAATTAAATCCGAATGTGTCTGGAAGATAAGGAACTGACCACGTTTATAACCGATCAAGGGAATTACTACTATAAGGTAACATCCTTCAGCCTAGAGAATGCAGGGCCGACATATCAAAGGTTGGTGAATAAAATGTTCGAAACTCAAATAGGAAAGAATATGTAGGTATACGTGGATGACATACTCGTAAAAAATGTACTAGCCAACAACCATATCCGAGACCTAAATGAGGCTTTTAGAGTACTTCGAGGGCACCAGATAAAGTTAAATCCAACAAGATATATATTCAGAGTAACTTCTGGAAAGTTCCTTGGTTTACAGTATCTCACTATGGAATTGAGGCAAATCTAGACAAAATAAAAATTATTATGGATATGAATCCTCCCCAAACTTTGAAGGAAGTCCAAAGATTAACTGGGAGGCTTGCTGCACTCTCCCGATTCCTGATGAAATATGTAGAGAAGTACCTTCGCTTCTTTAAGGGCTTAAGAGGACCAAGGCGAATGGTTTACATTAGACGAAAGACTGTCAGTCAGGCTTCTAAAAACTAAAGAAATATCTCGTTAATCCTCCACTCCTATCCTTCCCAACAGAAGGCAAAGAATTATATGTTTATTTGGCCATATCCGACACGGTGTTCAGTTCAGTCCTAGTTAGGCAAGAATCTGAAATATAATGGCCGGTCTATTATGTCAACAAAATTCTAACAGATACAAAAACTCGATATTCACACGCCGAGAGGGTCGCTCAAGCATTGATCCACTCAGCAAGAAAACTCCGACCATACTTTTAAGCTCATAAGATTATTGTTCTAACCAACCAACCACTGAAAGGAATCTTACCAAGGCTTGAGGTGTCTAGACGTTTGATAAAATGGACCATGGAATTGAATGAGTTTGACATAAAGAGCTAGGATCTCACAGATTTCGTAATTGAAACAACAACCCTGATTCCTGGTTACTTTGAGAAGAGTAAAGACGAACTTCAGCATGAGGAGACTCCAACATGGATCTTGTATGTAGATGGGTTATCCTCTCAATCAGAAAGCCGGGCTGGCGTGGTCCTAATAACTCTAGAAAAATCCAAGGTAAAATACTCGATGACACTCGAGTTTTTGGCCACTAACAACATGGCGGAATATGGTGACCTATTGGTTAGGCTCATGCAAGCAAAGAAATGTGCCATAAAGGGTCTGATCGTCTGCAGCAATTCAGAATTAATCATCAACCAAGTGATTGGGAACTTTGAAGCATCCAGTCCCTGCCTAGCAAAGTACCTTGCCAAAGTAAAAAGCCTATTGGAGTCATTCGACAAGGTAAAAGTTCATCACATCCTGAGGGAAAATAACTGGAAAGCAGATCAATTGGCAAAGACAGCTGCATTTGGGAATCCCGAGCAATACGCAAGAGAGATGGAGGTCCATGTAACCCCAAGCATATAAGTTCTAGAAGAGATACTCTAAATTTTAGAAGACGACGCCCGGATGACTGTATACCGAAAGCACCTTAAAGAGGGTCATTTACCAAGGAATCTAGAAGAAGCAAAGCACGTAAGGAAGATAGTTAGATGGTACACCCTCATGGACAAAAAACTATAGCAAAGAGAATACTCCATCCCCTACATGCAGTGCTTGACAACAGCTGAAGATGACTACGCACTGAGTAAAGTACATCTCAGGATATATAGATTGCACATAGGGGATAAAAACATGGCATTCAAAGTCATGCGATGGGATTACTACTAGCCAATCATGAAAAAGGATGCCATAGAGTCTATTAAGAAATGCGAGAATTGTCAAATTCATGGAAACGTTTCTCATCAACTACGCAACGAGCTCCAAGCCCTTCAATCGCCTTGGACATTTGCACAGTGGGGACTTAACATATTAAGGCTATTTCCCATCGTCACAGGGCAAAGGAAATACATCATAGTCGTGATAGACTATTTTACAAAGTAGGTAGAGGCTTCCCCACTTGTAAAAATCACCGAGCAGAATACGACCGAGTTCGTCCGCCAGAATATCATTTGCAGATTTGGGATACCCAAGGTTATATTAACTGATAACAGAACTCAATTCACTGAAAAAAGGTTAGCCAAATACTACAGAAGCCTGGGAATCAAGCTGGTCTATACCTCTATTGCCTATCCCAAAATGAATGGGCAAGTGAAGTTAACAAATCAAACCTTATTGTATGAGTTGAAGACGAAATTGGATGACGCAGGAGACTCCTAGGTAGACGAGCTCCCATTTGTACAATGATCTTATCGAAAGACTCATAGGAAACCAACCGGAGAAATACTATTCAACTTATGTTATGGGATAGAGGCAGTCATCCCGGTAGAGATCGGACTACCCAACTTCTAGGTTGAAGGCTTAACCTAGACCCACCAAAGCCTCTAGATTATTACCAGAAAAATCTTCTGCCATCCCTTCATTATTGATGGACTCCACTACAAATACAACAAGAGGTGTGAAAACAGGCTCGTCCGGTGACGAGCTAACAAAAACTGGGAGCCCGTATTCAGCTAGGAACAAAGTAGCAATCAACTCTCTTTGGTTTGAGCTGCTAACAATAGGGTCATTTATTCTCAAAATAGCAGGCAGTGAAGCTTCACCACCCTCAGCAAATACGGGCGCCACCTCAAAAATTGGGCAGTCCAGTAAAGAAAGAATAGGATCTAGCATCTGAGATGACTCACCAGTTTTCAACGTGGTTATCTCATCACAGGCCTCATTAATTGTCCTGTCATAGTCATCGGAGGACGGATAGGGTGAACCAAAAGCCCAGGAACCTGCCTCTATGGCCGCCATTTCCGGAGGATCCCAACTAAAAAGTTCCCACGATTTTCTCTTGGGTTTGCAAAAGGGCTTATCAGTGATGGCCTCCCCACCAATCCTAACCTCCCAATTGACATTGGCAAGCACCTACCGAGTCAAAAAATTGCTCGTCTTTTGAAGCGACACCACATTTTCCTCAATTAATTCGGTCAAATGCTGAGCCATTAAAGACTCAGTCTCCAAGACGTCGCTAGTATAGGCAGGGTTGGCCAGCTTCCATTCATTGGAGAGGGTCCAACCGAAAGGAACCATAAAGAAAAAATATCGGTCCTTCTAGCCTTTTATCAAATCCGGATTTCCTCTACTTATTCTACACTTCTTCCGGGGAGTAAATGAAATCCAGTCGTTCTCCTGGTTAAACTGGAAGACTACTTTGAGTACCCTAGTGTCTAGACGAAGCTCCCAATGGCAAAAAAAAAATGCGCAGAGGGACCAAATGCCTGATGGCGTTGGGATGGCGACGCGTTACAGGAATTTTTAGAGTTTCCAGAATCTCACAAAACTCTCTCGCAAAAGAAATGTGGAGCCCCTCTTTTAGATGGACTTCGTAGATGAAATGAAGCCAAGCCTTGGAGAACAAGCTCTCCCAAAGTGTGAAGGGACTTGGAAGGGAATGGCGATAAGAATGTTAAACCTATTGTAAATATCCAGGACATTCTCGACCGTGAGGATGGACGGAATCTCAACAACACCCTTGGAAGCCACTCAAGGAGCCATGAAAACAAGGAGAAACAGAAAGCAAATTGAGGCTAAGAGGGATGAAATGCAAAGAGATGAAGAAGTGAAGGAACGCCAAAATTTAAATAGGCAAAGACTCCAATCAAAAGCGTTGCCAAGAAATACCAATGGGGCACATCATCATAATGGTTGAGACACGTGTCAGCACAAAAATATGCTACGGCACGTCCATCTCACTTTGCCAGTTATGATGATCTAACTTGACGCTTCCCAAGGCTACAGATTGGCATTAGGTGGCTCTGTCACATAATTAATTATGATCAGACGATTCGGCTCTAATTAAAGTCGACCTAGTTGACTCGCAAATATGCTAATACTGTGTTCGTTTGGATTAAGTTATTATGCACCGAATTGTCAGAAGTCCAAGTTATCAGAGGTTTGAGTTGTCAATATGTTAGAAATTAAGAAAAGGAAAATGACATTCAAGCTCATGGTCGAGCACTAAGCTCGAGATCAATCACTCAGAAGTTGCAAAGATATTGAGGCCATGCAAAAAAAATGAATCATCATTTGGGTAGTTCTATTCAATAGATCCTTTCACAATGTATGAGTTTAAAACAATAAAAGAACAACTCAGGTGAAATGGAGAAAGATGTAGAATGGCTTGAACAAAAAAAACTCATCTCCAGGAACTTTAAAGGCAACATAGAGGAAGGAAAAGAAAGAAAAATCGTTCGTCCATGCCTACAACATCCGCCTGGATCACCTCAAACAAGATCATAAGGCCAAGGGCCTTGTTACAACGCGAAAGCCTAGCTTTGAGAACCGACATAAAAGAGGGAAACCAAGGTGGTTTTTTCTATAAAAGAGAATAACCAAAACAATTTTCAAATGCCTCTTCAATCTATGATTACGAAACTTGAAGAATCTCCTCCCCTCGCTCCAGCATCACCTAACTACAACTGCAAGTAAGACATATTTACTAAAAACAGTCATGCAACCAAGCAAGAAAGAAGTGCCCTGGGATGCAATTTGAAAAAGGCTCCTCAATTTACAGTCGAAGCAAAGGCTAAGCTAGCTAATGGTTCGAAGAAAATATCGAATCACAATCATTAATTGTAAAGAATAAAATCCTAACAAATAATACCCCAAATCAGCAAAGTATCTGGGATAGAGATGTGTTTTGATGATGCATTAGCTGCCCTCCCGTTAGTGACATGGTAGGAGTTTAAATTAGAACTTCCAAATATGGGAGCTAGTATTGGATATGGCCCAAGATAGACTAGCCCAGCACAAAGTTGGATCAAGGCCCAAATTTCAGTGGTCGAACCAAAGAAGCAACAAAGTCAGACCAGACAATTGAACAATAACTTCTAAGGGCATTAACCGAAAGGTTTAATCTGTACGATCAGTTACCAAAAACTGAAAGATAATCAAAAGCCAGTTAATGACCCGATCCAAAAAATTGTTAAAAAAGTCTCATCATTCATAGCAAAGTAGTTTCCTTATCAAATTGGGATGGCAGTTACACACTAAAAGTAATGCCTCTCAACAGATGTTCCGAAATAGCTCTAGACATGTGTAACAATTTCAAATGCTAGCAGACCGAACAGGGCCTCTAGCTATAAATATAATTTCTCACAAACAAAAAAGGGAGGAGGAAAAAAGAAAAAAAAGACACTTAAATGTTCAAGCGCACTAAGTGGAGCAAAGCCCTCCAAATTCGCACTCCCCAAATCCTCTTTCAATTCTAGCATCTATTTCATCATCATCTTTCCATCTTCTTAGAAAGATCACTGGTTTGAGCGTTGGAAGATATACTGAGGAATAAGTTTCATATACCTCTTACCTCTGGTTCATTTTGTCATGGTATGCGAGATTTGAATTTGGAGTTACGAAGGCCAAACCTGTCACTTTCCGGATATCCTAGTGAAATTATACGGTTCCCTAATTCGTACGTTAATTCAAATTCCCACGATGCATCAAACCCGAAATAAAATAATAATGTAAACTACAGAATCCAAATGTCACAACCGAGAATGGCTCCGACATCGACAATTATATAACATCGAATCATGTGTAAGAAAGAAACCCTTAGCTAAATATCATAGTATCAAAATCAACTTTTGAAATTCAAAATCAAAACTAAAACATCAGCATAGAAACAACATCGCTATCTGACTTATAATATTAAATAATTTAACCAAAACTAACAAACTTAAACTATTGTTTCTTTGCCAAACAATTATACATCAATTCGTTCCCAATACCCTAAATCTAACTACCGAACAGTTATCCTTCAAATCGATCAGTTGCAAGTTAGCTTAAACTTTATAATTTGAAAGGTTAGCAAAACAAAGATAAAAGCAAACCAATTGCTCAACAATGCATATATATAACTTATATATGTAGATATATATCGAAAGAACATGTTAAATAATAACATGATTTAAAATCCGAAAAGTTGATAACATCATCTCATAAAACAAATCATGCACAATTCAAAACTGATATTCAATCATACCAAACTATGCAAATACATAAAACATGCTTAAATTATATTAATGCACAAGAACGAACTAAAGATCAGTGATGACCTCGCCAACAAATGGCAAATATCTAAACTTAATTATAATTGCTTCCATATAACTATAGGTGGTACGCTACTGTTCAAGACTTAAAGGTGGGTTGTTTACATATAATCCTATAGAAGCAATCAAATGCCATTTTTCTAACCCATAGATAATAGGTGCGACCTTCAATTTATTAATAATATATCAGCACATATCCGAATATATTCCATCGATTTTCTACAATGATCTATATATAATCATATTGAAAATTCTATTCAAATGCAAACATATTCTTAGATTTTCTCAAACTAGAGAAAACACGCTTATCATCAAACTTATATAGAATTTTCATCCTTATTTCTTCAAATACATACTATGCAATAAAATCAAATTCATGCAGGAATTTCAACTTGTATTTTAGACATGCAAAAACAAGGTTATGTAATTTTGTAAACATGCAGGGTAATTGTTGCAAGAATTTGATGTAATTAATATAATTTCATCAATTCTTTTCAATTATAAAAACATGTATGAGTAGTTAGATAAAATTCAAGACATGTAAAAGCATATAATTGAGAATAGAAGGCATGCAAAATTAATATTGCATAAATCTAACATTTAAGCATAATGTGTATAAATTCAAGATATATATTTCGTAAAACTTTCATTAAATGTGAATGAGATCACATACACTCAAGGCAATAACATTTTATGTACAAAAATGAGCATTTGGAACAATAAATGCTCAAAAGTATTAGAAAAACACGGCGATAAAATAAAGAAAACATAAATGTACTTGCCTTAATTTCTAACAAGATATTTGGTGCTAACATTTCTAACTTAATTTCCCAGTTTTATTACACTTAGGACAATAATATTGTTTCTAACATTCTACTATAGACAACATTAATGGAATCCCAAAATAGCAGCTTGAATAAAAAAGATCCTGCATAGAAGCATGCAAATTTAGTGGAGCCTAATAATATAAAATAATTTTATCTATAATATTTCTAAAAATTACCGATGGGGAAGTTAAAACAACATATTATTGGTGGTTTTAGAAATACAATCAAATGTATTAAATATCCAGAGCATGCCCACGAGAAAATTAGAAAATATGTGAATACAAAAGTAGAGGAAAAGGCCAAAAACAAATTGTTGCCTGATTTTAATGAGATTGATGATTATGGTGAAAGTGAACAAGATAAATTAATTTTGTTACTTAAAAAAACTTTTAAGTGGTGGAATAGCAAAATTATTTAGTCTCTAATCCCGCAAAGAAGTCAAACCAAAAGAGTCTTATAGAAGTCAACTTTACATCAAATGTAGAAAAAGTAGTCTAAAAAGAAATAAAAAAAGTTTAATCAAACAACTATAAATAAAGCATGCAATAAAAAATTTAAGGGAGAAAGCATGTATATATATAACTAGGTGGATATATGATTTCGAAATCCCATTTAATGCGGTAAATTATGATAGTTTCGCTATGGCCATTCAATTCATCGGACAATATGGTCCTGATTTGAAACTACCTAATTATCATAAAATGAGGGTTTTTTTGTTACGAAGGAAACTGATCAAACTACAAATATGATGAAAGTCCATAAGGAGGAATGGGCAAAATACGGATGTTAACTTTAATTAGATGACTGGCATGATTCAATGGTAAAAAGAAAAAGATATAATAAACTTTTTGGTAAATTATCCAATTGGATCATTGTTCATCAAATCCATTGATACTTCTCACAATGTGAATAGTGGAGAATTATTATTTAAAATGCTTGATAATATTATAAAAAAAACTTAGAGAAGTAAATGTGGTTCAAATAGTGGCAAATAATGTCTCAAATTACATTGCAGCAGGTTAATGCTTTCAGAATAAGTTGTTAAATAGTAATATAATATGTATATATTAGTATTATACAATAAATAATATTTTCATTTTTACTAGAAAAATTATTGAAAGTAAAAAAAATTGCTTTTATATTAGACACCATGCACTATCCATTGCATAGATTTGCCATTTGAGGATATTGGAAAGATGCCTAGAATTCAATCAACTTTGAGAAAGGCAATGTTCTTGAACAGTTTCATCTATAATCATACATGAGTAGTTAACATGATGAGACAATTCACAGGGCAAAAAAAATTAATCAGGCCAAGTATTACCAGATTCATAACTGCATTTATTACTATTTGATCAATGCAACTGTAACAAAACAATTTAAAAAAGAATTCACTTCAAAAGAGTGGACAATTAACAAATGGGTAAAAAAGCAAGCAAGAAAGAGGGTAACCATCATTGTCTTGATGCCTTAGTTTTGGAAAAATATTGTCTACACCTTAAAATTAACTGGCCCTTTTATTAATATTCTTCAATTAACTAATGGTGGGAAGAAACCTACTATAGGCTACATATATGAAGCTATGGATAGGGTTCAAAAATCCATTGCTAAGTCCTTGGATGAGAGAGTGGAAAAGTAGGTGTAGGCCCTTGAAATAAATAATAAAAGATGGGAGTGTCAACTATATCGTCCTTTGCATGCAACTGGCCATATTTTGAACCAAGAGTTTCTTATTCAAATTGCACCATTGAGCAAAATGAAGAGAATTTGACAGGTTTATATAGATGTATACAAAATCTTGTTCCAAGTTCAAAAATAGAATATAAAATCACCGATGAGTTGATAATTTACAAGACAATTCATTGTTTATTTGGGATAAATATGGCTATAAGGCAAAGAAAGACAAAAGTACCAAGTAAATTAGTTATTTTTATATAACACAATTATTTTAATTGTCTTTTTTCCTCAAAATTAAATACATTTATTAATTTTTTCAAAGAATAGCTAAATTGTGGAGTTTATATGGATCTTTAAACCCAAGCTTGCAAAATTTTGTCATAAGAATTCTTAATCTCACATATAGTGCCATCGATTATGAGAGAAATTATCAAATGATCCCAAAGGCTGAAAATCCAACATCGAATAATTCCAATGACTATTTCAAAACCTACAAACCTTAAAGGTCAAAACATTTCAGGTATCAAGTATGATGTAGGTAAAATCTCCAAAATCTAAAATATATCAAACTGAGAACCAATGATCAAAAAATAATCTCAAATAAGGGTTACACATATTCCAGATAATTTTAAACTAAAACACTACTATTTAGACTCGTAGGTGAGCCGTCTAAAATTTTTTCCCTATAAATAGAATCAAACGCCACTTTCTTTTGCCACATGTGGGAATACGTGCAATCATCAATTGTACCTGATATATTAAGGTGTCTGAATATATTATTTTCATTCAATTTATTATAATGGTTCTCAAGAAAATACTAAACGGTAAACTATATAACAAATTACAAAACTTTCTCTTTGTAGGAAAAGTACAAAACAAAACTTCCTACCTTCTGGAAAATCACAAACTCATATAGAGACAAAAATAGAGTTCAGTCCAAAGCACAAATGAAACACCACATACAATGCCAAATGCACAAGTTTTATGACTTTTCTTTGACAAATATTTTCATATGTAATATATTATCTCAAAATATTCATTTAATCTATGAAAAGCAAACCTTCTCTTCAAATCCTCCTACTCTTTCTCTCTCTTATTCTTCCTTTTAACCCTTCACCTTCTCTCTCTTCTCTCATTTCTTGCACAAAACGGCTAACATAGGCGCACAGGCGCCTATATATTACAATCAATGCACAAGTGCTAGTCAGGTACGTATCAAGCGCCACACAGGCATGCACAATAGCCACATCAGCATACATTAGGTGCCAATATTCTGCTCATGGACACATGGGCTCCACAAAAGCACATATTAGGCACAATTATACTGCCTAAACTACACACGAGCACTCTTTAGGCATTCTTCATGTGCCATTGTTCTATCACAAATGCGCATGAATGCTGCAAAAGCATGCATCAGGCATACAATTTCTACCTCAAATGCACACCGTGCGCGAATTAGGCCCCTTCATGCACCGGGTCTAATACCAAAAGCTCAAATTTCTTTTCAAATTTTGTTATATAATTATTTCTAAATTGTCCCAAAAATTATATTAATAATATCATAATTCAATAATGAAAACTGAGCATTGCATCTAAAGGCACATTTAAGATCTTGTGCTTAAGTCATGTTAAATAGATTCCAACTACCTCTGTTTCTTTGTAGGATAATTTGATTAATCAGTTCAGAAAAATGAAACATATATTCCTTCTACTCTCTCTAAAATAGATATTGCTTGATTACAAGTTTTGTTTTGCTAATTACTCCCTCCTATTTTTCTGCAAGTGAAAATGATAAGTGATGCGTACCTGGATCCAACTTCGAACAGATTCGGATTCGGGTGGACTGTTGGATCCGGCTCCGTTCACTGAGTGCGAATCCTGCACACCACTAAAGTGAACAAGAGGTCAGCGTGTCAGCGGGACGTTGTCCCACCGAAAACGCTCTGACGCTCAAGTCATAAAGCCTCCAAAGATAAGGAAGGTAACTGCTTAAAAGCGAGAAAAAGTGAGATGATTGGGAGTGCCGGCTTGTCGAGGACGTGAGCGATCGATTCCTACTCACAGAGAGCGTAAGGAAATGATGTTCCGAAAGCGTGGAAGCCTCCGGGAACGACACTCGGGAAGCCGATTAGATCTCCAGGAAGTTGGGGATCTTTGGTGAAGTTTAGAAGACGAACGCCCGTAAAAGTGGAAGAGATGATGACCTCCGTCCAGTACCTTATGAGCGTTCGTGGATGTGAGAACTCTTACTGTCAGAAAGCAAGAGTTTGGGTACGTGAGTAATCGTCTCTGTATGCCAGAAAATTGCCTGTAAGAGCCTCTCGTGTGTAAGTAAGAATGTCATTTTTAAGAATGTCTCAACAAGAAGTTGTAAGCCAAGATTAGTCAAAAGTCGTCGTGTATCAGCAAGAGCGTGTGTCAGAAGAAGTCCAAAGGTCCTTGAACCAGAGTTCTAGGGTTTTACTTAAGGTGGGCAGGGTGATCTCCTCCTTTGGAATGCGTGATCACCTGCCTTTTCGGGTTGATGCCCGTTGCCAAACGGATCAAGATAGTTTCCTTCCACGGCGGCCAGCGACTTTCTAAACCGATCACCTTCTTTCTGTGAATATTACCGTTGGAGAGCCCCAGTTGACAGGGAATTGAAAAAATCTGGCGCCTTCGTTATGGGAAAGGTGCTGATTTTGTCAATGCCCATTTTGAGAGCCAGCTGGGATCGTGAAAGTTGCTAGGAAGGCCGTTGCTGACTGTCTGGTGGATCGTGGGCTCAAGTGGGTCAGATCCGTAACCGTAAATAACACTTATTGGGCCCACAGTACAGTACATCCGGTCAACACCTGAGTTTACAGTCTGTACGCGCATTGGTCGTCTGCTAGACGGTTTGGGCCTTTCACGGTTTGGGCCTGTTTTCCAACTGGGTCGTTCACAAGTTGACCGTTTTGGGCCAACATTGACTTTGGACCAGCCCATTTTCGGTATACCCATCAATAAGTATCATAAATAAAGTAAGACATACAACTGAATATCAGCAACATTAGTTCCTAATTGATACTTTAGTATAGATGGCTAGTATTCTTCTTTGTCCTCGTCATTCCATAACAAGGTTTATTATTCTAAGTCAAACAAAATAATAAATTTTATTGATACTAGGTAAGTAAAAAGTAGTAAATATAGATGAATAAAGAAATAGCTGAATTATTCTCTTGTTAGTGACGGATCAACAAATAAATGAAGATAGCATCAGAATTAAACATAACAATATATGCCCATTACCGAAATATGCTACTAAATTCACTTCTATATACTTAATAAGAATTTCTACCTTTATGCCCAGAAATGAAGTTTTATTCCATACTTGAAATACCAAATATATATATATATATATAAAGGCTTTATCTCCTGCATTTCTCTGATCATCAAATAATTTGTTACATATTTTTTGCTCTCACAGCTTAATTAAAAACTTATATAAAACTCAAATGTAACGTATTATTCATAGTAAATGCCATTTCTAAGTCTATTTGAGAGAATAATACTTTGTATTTTTTGTTCTTGTCAATGGTGAAAGTAATGGCAGAAACAATTTCATCTTATTAACAAAAATTATAGTTATAAAATAATTAACTTACCTTAATACTAAATTATCAGATCAAGATTTAAAACTAATTTCATGATTTGACATGTTTCTTCATATTAATATTGTTTGAGCTTTAAAGAAAAAATGAGGTGCATATTTATATTTAATTACACCAATTTTTTGAAGCGGGGGATTTCTTTATATTCCAAACAAATATCCATCATCTTATCATGAAAACGAAGAATTGAGAAAATTGAATAAACAAGTAAAAGGAATTGCAACAAAGAGATTGACAAAAAAATATTAGTTTAGCAGATGTGAAGAGTACCAGCCTCAGTGAAGCTCTTGAGCAATTCCTCGTGTCGCTTAAATTTCTTCTCGAACGCATCGCGCCGCTTCTTCACTTCCTCGGGGCCAAACCGCTCGTCGTCCTCACTGTCGGAATCAGTCGGCTCCTCGTACGAGTTAAGGTCTCCAGTGCTCTTCAACTTCTCCTTCTCCAATTTCTCAATAATTGGACCCACACCCATGTAGTCCTCCTCTTCCTCATCTTCTTCATCTACATTGATGCCGGCCTTGCGCTTCGCTTCTCTCTCCCTATGCTTCTCCTTCTCCACTTCCGCCAGAAGCTCCTGGACGGTCCTGGAAGCGGCGGCGGCGTCGGAGGATGAGAAAGATAAACAGCGTGTTTGGTAACAGGGAATCGAAGGGAGGTAGGGAAGGAGAATGGAGGTTGTGGAAGCGAAATTTTGACTAAAAGGGTGGTGAAGTGAGGGTTGAAGGGATT
Organism: Nepenthes alata; assembly: GCA_028571085.2. NCBI lineage: Eukaryota > Viridiplantae > Streptophyta > Magnoliopsida > Caryophyllales > Nepenthaceae > Nepenthes > Nepenthes alata. The sequence continues at coordinate 15,214 of JAOVVI020005858.1, forward strand.
CAAATTTGTTGGTTTGGATGAGGATGATACGGGATAGCCAACCAATTGCTTTTGATTTGATCATTCCTTCTGTGCATACGTTCGTGCACTTCAGATTTGAGAGAGATAGAAGGAGAGCTCAAGATTTGATTATTTCAAGTATGGCAGTGGCACACTTCCGGTCCGGGTCAGTGGGCTCCGCATCTTCGTCTTCGTCTGAAACGCCGTCTTGCAGAGAGAGAGAGAGAGAGAGAGAAACAAACTCGGTTGGAACCCGAGGAATTGATTTTAGGGTTTTGATGGATCCAGCGTGCTTATTTTTTTAATTTTAATGTTATATTTTAAAATAAAATAATTATAAATTAATTATTTTTTAAAAATATTAAAATTAGATATAATTATTTATTTAAAAATTAATTATTAAAATAAAAATGATAAATATTTTTATCTACTTTGACTGTTGCGAAGAAATGACAAATCTCAACCGTCCGTTTAACATTTTTATCTTTTGTTCGTGTTATATAAGAAAATGGGGATTTTATTTTTGACAATAAGAAGTAGAATTTTATCTTTTTTATTTAAGATGTTTAGAATTTAACAATTAAGTTTTGAAAATAAAAAATTATAAAAATAATTATTTTTTAAAATTTTATAATATTAATATCTATTTGATATTAATTTTAAAATTTTAAATTTTAAATAAAAAAATTAAAAAGGCTATTTATTTAAAAAATATTTTTCATATATATTTTGTCAAAATAGTTGCCAAGAGGGAGTGACAATATTTTTTCACTTGCTTAGGAAACTTACCGTTTCTGAAAATGAAATTTATAAAAATGTTTTTTATTAAATTTTTTTAAGGGGATGAAGATTGATATAATTAAAGAATATTTCATTGCTACATAAATAC